>SNQN01008335.1:4391-26624 GCA_008642245.1 Bassia scoparia | reverse complement strand
TATATTAGTTAACTTCCATTTTGCACACCGTCCGGGGCACTGCGCGCATCGCGCGCGATTGGCACGGCTAGTCTTTTATTGAAAGTTGAATTATGATTTGAGTTACAAAAATGTAAAATTTAAAGTTGAAAAGGAAAAAAAGGAAGAAGGTAAAGTTTCTTGGAAAATGAAATAATTAATCCCAACTTTATGGTTGTAAGGCGAATTTATAGGTTGTTTCTCTGGCCTGCTGTACCATTATGGCGCCAAGGAATGATGTTAGCATGGAACCAAAAAATTGGCTCATCCCACTGTTGTGGTGAGGGATTTGATTGATCAGTGCTTGGTCGGATTTTATGTACGCCGCGTAAAGACAAGCAAAATGAATAGAGACTGGTTAGCAAGTTTGATGAATAGAAGAAATTATGTATATTTTAGAGTTTGCTGCATATGATTAGCCTCATCTTTGAACCCTTCCTAGAAGGTGGCAAAGATGGTGGTACTGATGCTTTTGCAACTCTAAATGCAGTTGTGTGCTGTTAGTTTTTGTTTTATTGTATCCGCTTGCTGTTAATGTTTTGATGTACTTTTGTTTGTTTTTGGTTTTTTATAATATATTACCTTTCCAAAAAAAAACTTTATGGGTTCTGCTCAAAATAATCCAACTAAGATTAATTTCAAAATAATCTTAATTAGTAACCTAATCTTCCCTAGTTGGTCTATTGAACTTAACCTGCTGCTTTCGTTGCTTAATCTCTTTTTTCCTCCACTATTTCATATACGCTGTATTATCGGTTTTTAAACCAAAAACCCTCAACTGATATTCTTAACCCCTTCATCTTCCTCTCACAATGCTTCTCTTGTTCCATTGCTAAGCTCTGAACTTTCATGGTGGAAATTACAATTTCAAGTGTCTATTGAGTTCTAGGTCGATTAATTGCTTTGCTRCCTCGTCATGTCTTCAGGTATTCTTATACACTTATTCGATCCCATTTTTTTCCACGAATTTTAACCATATTGAATTATGCTCATGATTTGTTTATGGTGAAATTTCTTGTTGGTTTGTGTTTGTGCCATGTTTTATTGATCGAATATGCAGCAAAGTTTATTTTTTTTCTTTTTWATAGTGATGGAAAATGTATCTTTGAAAATATATCATGGCGGTGTGTTCAAGAAATTGGGTGATAGGTATTGTTATGTTAGTGGTAACATTAGAACTTTTATGGTTGATCCTGATGAGTTATGCTTTTGGTATTTAAGAGATTTGGTGAAAAAGTGTGGCAACTATGAGGAAATACAGTTGATATATTACTTGATCCCTGACCGTACGTATGAGTTAGGGCTTAGGAAGGTGTATGATGATCGTCAAGTGAGGGAGATGGATCAAATAGTGATGAACTCAAGGTGCATTGATTTGTTTGTTGTGCACAACAATGTGGACCTTGATTTCCTTAGTGATAGCTCTATGTCTCAAGTTGATGACAACATGCAAAAAAGGCCAACCAAATTGACCMCTAAGAGAGCATCATTGGCGGAGACTCATGTTCAGCCTTCCTCAAACACTGTGAAAGAGAAAAGCCCTATTTCCACTCAACAATCTGTCACCTTCACTAAGACACATGTTCCAGTAGATTATGAATGGATTAATCCGAGGCTAGAATGCCAATCATCTTATTAGAATGTGGAAATGTGTGTTGATCTCAATGGCCTTGAAGGTGTGTGGAATACTGATAATGATGAGTTTTTTGCTGAGTGGATTGATGATGATGATGATGGTGACGATGAGTATCAACCTGGGAATGCTGAAATGGGTGATGATGATGAAGCGGAGTATGTGTACGAGGATATGAATGCAAAGAATGACGAGGAGAATGATGATGACTTGGAGTTTTTAAGGGAACCTGTGATTAATGAGGGATTGGAATCCAGTGATGATGAATTGAGGATTGCTAGGGATAGAGTCAAGGGTTGTAACCAGAAACTACTCGACCTTGCCCAACAACTTCATAATGATGCTGCATTGGGGAAGCTTGGTACACAGATCGCAACAGTAACATCACAAGGTCAAGATGAAGCTTCAAATGAACATCCTTCTGACTATGAAGATTCTGATGAGGAGATGAATACACCACCAACTAATGATGAGGATGAATCCTTGGCAGATAGAAGAGCTAGAAGGAGTCTACTAGTTGGGATGGAGACAAATTTCAGTTTGTTTAAATGGAAAGTGGGGCAAAGGTTTGCAACAAGGGAGGACTTCATAAGTGCAGTTGCTAAGTTTGGTATTTTCTAAGGGAGGAACCTGTCCATCGTTGTAAGTAACAAGAATAGACAACAGAGGCTTGGGGTAAGATGTGATAATGGGTGCCCTTTCATATTGTATGCATCTTGGGACTTTAGGAGAGCATCATTTGTAGTGAAGACACTTCTTTYAGAACATACATGCACAAGAAACATGAACAAAAACAAACAACTGAAGTCCACWTGGTTAGCTGTTCAACTTCTAGAAGTGTTCAAAACTAGACCTCACTGGCCAGCAAAGGAGATACAAGAAACTGTAAGGAGAGCATATAGGGTGATAATATCAAAGGATTTTGCTTATAAAGTGAAGTATTATGCCCATAGCAGGAAGCTACATGGGAGTTTGAAATATCACTATGCTAAGGTAGGCAGGTATATAGAGGCTATAAGGGAATCCAATGAAGGAACTCATTTGCATTTGCACACTTACATGAAAGATGACTTGCCACCTCAAGTGTTTCAGAGACTATATGTTTGCTTTGATGGTGTACAAAGAAGTTGGAAGGAGGGATGTAGGAAAGTGATTAGCATTGATGCTTGTTTTCTGAAAACSTTCCTAGGTGGGCAACTAATGGTGGATGTGGGTAGAGATGGGAACGATCAAATGTATCCCTTAGCCTGGGCTGTGGTTGAAGGGGAGAACAACAACAATTGGGAATGGTTTTTGATGCATTTGGAGAGGAGTTTGGAGCTCGGTGATGGATCAAATGTTGTGATAGTTTTTGATGAGCATNACGACTTTACCGACCGACTAAACGGTCGGTAATGTCAAAAGATATTTTTTGACCAAGGATAAGGCTCTGGTCAATTGGTCCAGATGCAATATCTATCAAAATACCTATTTTCCTCTCACAAATCACAATATACTCCATCATCTTCTCTCTCCTCTTCCACTCCACTCAATATACCCCCTCGTCTTCTCTCTCCTCTTCCACTCCACTCAACATACTCCCGCATCTTCCCTCTCTTCCTTAACTCCCTTCAATCCCCATCTTCAACTGCCCTCAAAAAATCTCCATCTTCTCTCTCCTCTTCAATTCCCTCAAAAAAAAATCCCMATTTTCTCTCTCATCTTCATCATCATAATCAACATTATAAAAATAGAATCCAACGCTTTAACTCCCCTTTTAGGTAGGACGCAGCCGACGCTCCTCCCCTCCAATCCAACGCCAACGCAGCCGACGCAACCGCCGCTCATCCATTCCTACTCGATGCCGCCATCGCCGCACCTAGGTTAGGTTTTTCATTTTGTTTTTGTTTTTTTTCTTTTTCACTAATTTCATTTTATGATATGTAGATTTTCTATTTTTTTTTTCTTTCAAAATGTTGGTTTCAGATCTAATTTTCTTCATCACAAAAATAGAATCAACAAGGTATGTCTTACTTCTTTTCCTTCAATTTTTTGTTTTGTTCTATAAATTTGAGATTAGGGTTTTTTTTTGTTCTAATTTTTTTTGGGTTTATTCAACTCGAGATTATGTTTTATTTTTCTTTTTTTAACGAATATGTTTTATTTTTCGAATTCATTGATTTTTGTTTTAACATTTCCTTTTTTAGATATTACTGTATGTTTCGTTGTATGGGTTTTGTTTTCGATTTATCGTTTTCTATAATTTTGTTGGTTTTCTTCGAATTTTTAGAACAAAATCTGGTTTTTTGGTTTTTTTTCTAATTTTACTAGATTCATTGTGTTGAATTATCAAGATTTATCTTTTTTTCCAAAATATTTCATTAACTTTTATTTTTATTATTTCCTTTTATTTAATCAAGTGTTTTTCTTTTCCTAATTTTGCCTTTTTTTGTCACTCTGCAGTTTGAAGATCTGGAAATTTGGAAGGTGAGATTATTAAAGGTTGAAGAAATTGTAATTTTTAGGTTGAAGAAATTGTTAAGGAATTTATATTTGTATAAATTGTACTTCGTATTTTGTTAAATAATAAATGGTTCATATCCTTTATATTGTATAAATGTACTTCGTATTTTTGTGTTAGAACTTTGTTGAAAGGTGGGAAGTGACTGACATTAATGTCAAGCAACTTTCATTCCTTTTTTTTTTTTTTAAATTTTTTTCATTCATTTTAACCCGCGGTTTTGACGGTCGGTAACCTATTTTTATTTTTAATATCAATATTTCCGATCGTTAACGCGTCGTAAAAGTCAAAACTCAAGGGTGGTTGACTTTTACCGACCGTCAAGCGTCAGAATTTGACTTTGACTTTGACTCTATGTAGATGGTAAGGTCGTAAACCTTTTTTAAACCGCCAAATGGATTTCCGCTTCCATTTCCGACCGTTGACGGTCGGTAATATGTACCGCTCTACGACCGCTCCACAGCGTTTTCGAACCGTTTTTTGATTTATTTTGGGCGTCGTAATAGAGTGTTTTCTTGTTGTGCTAACACTTTTAACATAAAAGAAAAGTATATCTTGCACAGCAGCAGGAGAGAAAACACTGGAAAAAAAAGAATACAAGGAAGAAGACAAGAAAATAATACAATAGGAGAAATATAACAGAAGAAGGGGCTCAGCAAGAACAAGAAAAAGAAGGCCAAGAAGAGTCATGATTACTAGAACAAATTTGTCAGCAGAGCAAAATAAACAGGTCTTTGGGAAGTAATACAACATGTTGTTCATATAATCACCTCTTACAAAGAGAAACAACAAAATCATAATTACAGAATCCGAAAGACAAATGTCATCTCCAAAGGAGCAAACAATTCAAGAATGCAGAGTGTGGTTTAAGACAATGATTTTATAAACTACATGGTTTTGCGAAGGTGATGGTGGGAAGCTGTTGCACACTCATTAAAAGACCACTTTAAGTGCTATTATATGGTTAAATAAGCCTAATTGAAGGAAAAAAAAAACTTGCACAATGTTGTTTGATAATTATAATGATCATTCTTTTTTAGAGTGAGATTGAAAGAAGAAGGGTAAGGTCTCATGCTTTTTTGGAGGAATTTAGCGATGTTTGATGATTTAACAACTTTGGTGATGTTTAGTCTTGATACTACATCAAGACTGAACAATACAATCTCATTTGTGCTCATTTGTTGGAATCCAAAATCATTTGGAAGAATTGTATGTTTGCATGCGCATTCATTTTTAGGAGACAAAATAAGGAATTCATGTGAATGGGTGTTTGAGACATTCAAGAAGTTCAATGAGAAGAAACTCCAATACTATCTTTAGTGATCAGAATGCTTGCACATTGCTGACTGAATAAGAAAAGTAATCTTAAATTAGAAATATATCGTAAGTTATATAATATGAATTACAAATACATAATATCTATACAAGTACACAAAACAATAATATATGTTTTGTCACATTTTTCCTACTGCAAGACATGATTGTGTTTATGCATTTAGTTCAAAATGTAACTGCAAGAATAGGATGCTCAAATAGATAATAAGATTTCAAGATATTTTTTATACAATGTTTTGAGTGGTTGCATTCACATAGAGGAAAAATTGGTAAGAAATTAGAGTCTATGATACAAAATTAAGTTAGAGATGATGATTGAATTCAAGAGATTATTATAACATTAAAGAAAAGTGTTACTTCCTTTAATAAGGATTTCTCTTTTTGGATGCCGTTCTCTATCACAAATTAAGGTAGTGAGAGCACTAATCATGCACTAATTCAAGGATAACAAACAAACAAGTTTGTGAACATCAGATGTTTCTATGCAATATTCAAGCTACAATCAGCAGATGGGAAGACAGAAGAAAAGGGATGACTTTCAACTGCACAAGAGGGAACCAAAGTTTGATCTTGCATGAGTTCCACTACTTAAACATCAGCTAATATATTACACATACTCTTTTAAGAAGATTTTGAGGAAGAGTTTAAATATGATATGGACAAGTATATTAAGTTGCCATAGCAGAAATGAGACCCAATTGACATACAGAGTGTCTCCATGTATCTCTGTTCTTCTCAATTTGTTGAATTCAAATTATCCAATATAGATTATAAGTTGTGGTGTAGAACTTTGAAGAATCAGGTTGGTTATGCTATTCATTCAATTAGACTCTATTACACTGCATTTAATTCCTGAAATACTAGAAAGGTATATATCACAAAACTAGTTCTAGTATTTTGTAAAAAGGGACATTTGGGAAAAGATATGATATATAAAAACGGCTTCTGGAATAGTAATGATTCTACACCAGGAGATTATGTATATTTAATATAATATTAAATATGTTTAAATTGATATTGTGTTATTATCCTTATATAGTTACTAAACCTAAGTTTTGAAGAGCCATTACTTGAAGAAGCAAGAAAGTAATGAAGATTCTTACAAAGACTCACAAATTAAGGTTAAAGAAATTATAAAGGAAGAACGAAACAGGAAGCTGCAAAGAACAGAAAAGAATTTGAGCACAACACATCAGTTGATTGAAATACACAACAATGTTGGAGACGAAATCAAACGAAACAGATGTATAGGTATTAGTTTTTTCGAACCCAGACATGCTGTCACAAAAGGAAAAATAATAAGAGATCAAAGGATGTTATGACTCATAAGAAACCATAAAAAAGGTGAGCAAAGGCACAAGGTCAAGGAGTTTGGTTCCAAAACACCAATAGTTCAAAAGACACCTATTTTAGTGATTTTATTTTTTAGTTGTACTTTTAAAAATACATTAACTCATATAAATAACACTATCATTATTTAATTTTACTGTTTTTAATAGAATTACATTTATATTAAGTGTATTTTATCATCTATAACTTGACAATATTATCTATAATGCATATGAGTATCATATAGTTGTCAATTTGTTTGTTATATCATATTTCATTTACTATACTTGATAATACATAACATAATATAAAAGTATATACTAATATTCCAAATTTTATAATATCAAAAACTTAGAATAGAAATAATACATACGAATAATCCCTTATAAATACATAATATCATATGAGATCTCTAATTATTGGCTTCAAAATTAATAAAATAATACTTAATAATTCATTAAACATTTAAATAACTACATAATACTATTTATAAATACATAATATAGATTATAAATATATAGTACAACGCAAGGTAGTAATGTTTTTGTATTACATAATATTATTTAAAAATACATATTATTAAAGTATAAATAAATACTTCCTCTGTATCAAAATAAACGCAACGATTAGACACTTTTTCTCTCTACTTTATGTTAAATCGTTGCGTTTATTTTGATACGGAGGAAGTAATAATCTTGAATCTTTATATAATGCAAACACGTAAATAACATGTATTTTTAAAAAACACGTTAATAAAAACACACTATATAATGCAAAATGTTATAATAAAACATATCATTATATAATATTATTAAATTCAGGCCCAAGATTCTTTTTAAAAAACTCTAATAAAAACTTGAATGACATTTAGAAATGAAAGTTCCAATCTTTCCAATCCTTAATTCATAATCTCCATGTCCAATATCTTCGTTTGTAATCCGATTATCCAAATAAAATATTACTGTTTTCTTCAAATCAGCAACAAAYAGAATAAAATGTTTGACAAAATGAATAAAGATAGGRATGAAAATCTGCATGTTAAAAAAATACATATTAAACAAAATATATATAAACAATATAATTCATTAAAGAAAGCAATAGAAATTATTATAGTACTTACTCCTTGTGTTGACCCAAAGTATATATTCTTTGGTTTAATGTGATCGATTGAGATAGATTTTTCATTCATGTTAAGCATGACAAYAAAACTATCAATGCAAGCTTCAAACATTATTTCTGCTTCARTAGCGATYGCRTAGAACRCATTTCTTGACAAGAAGAACATATCACTTATTTTGAAAATCACTTCACTGTAAACAGAAAAATAAATGCATTAACAACTGTATTAGAATAATCAAAACTATATAATATAATCAAAAAGTACAAAATATTGTTGTAAACCACATAATATCAGCAACAATTATATTTATTATTTCAAAAAGTACAAAATATTGTTGAAAACCACATAATATCATACTTCAAAAAGTTTAATCTTTCCATCTAAGATATACATAATAATATCTAAAAGTAGGGCTGTGTAGGAAATTCCGATTCCGAATTTCCGATGCGGTTTACGATATTTTTTCCGAAAATCTGGATATCCGATCCGGATATTTGAAATTCGGAAATCCGAATCGGATATCCGGTTTTAAAAATCGAAACTCCAGATCGGATCTGGAATCCATTTTCAGAAATCCGGATATCCGGTTTTCTGATTTTTTTTTTTTAAAAATCGATTTTGAATATTTGGGACTTTGGGACTTTGGAACTTTATTCTCCCATCCCGTCTACTCCTCTAGGCATCTAGAGTTGAGATATGAAACTTCTCTAGCCTTGCATGGCATATTGGCTTTGAAAGCCTTGTAATATATAGTTTATTATTTTATTGCATAGTGATTTAGTGATTGCATGCAATTAAGTAATTTAGAAATTATTATTTTTATTTTAAGATTAGTAGTTTAGTAATTAAGACACAAGATAAGTGGCGCAAAATAGTTGAATTTAATTAAATCATTAACATTTAAAGTTCAACAAAGCAATGAATTCTAAGGAAGTAAATTCTGATCCGCAAATCCGGATTCCAATTCCGGAAAATCCGGATATCCAGAAATTCGAAATCCGAATAATTCGATCGGATCCGTAATAAAAAAAATGTTTCCAAAAATCGGATATCGGAAATTCGGATCGGAAAATTTCGATTTCCGGTTTGCACAACCCTATCTAAAAGTATATAATATCATACAAGCTTATCATTTAGGGTATAAGATCATTGAAATCCTATAAAGATTCAAAAAATTTTTGAAAACTACATAATGTTATCAAGAAAGTAAAAAACGACAAATATCATCAACAGTTATATTTATTACTTTATATTCAAAGTCGTCTATTAAAAAATAATATAATATCTGAAAATATATAATATATCATATAATTCACGATTTACAGTATAACATCATTCAAAGTCAAAACTGATATAATATGACTATAAAAACAAAAATATAGTCGAACACTATTTATTAATATTCTACAACAATTATATTTTTTATTCATAGTTCAAGATATCTTCAAAAATATATAATAATATCTAAAATCAATACTATCATACAACACAAGAATTTAAAAAAAATAAAATATATAACTAAAATAACAACTTTAAACAAAATCAATACATAATATAATAAATGATAACAATATCATCAACAACTACATAAAATAACTGACCAAAAACAATGTCAGCAAACATTACATAATATAATATCCAAGTGCGTAATATTATTTATAAATCATATAATATTGAAAAAA
This sequence comes from Bassia scoparia, assembly GCA_008642245.1. Classification (NCBI taxonomy): domain Eukaryota; kingdom Viridiplantae; phylum Streptophyta; class Magnoliopsida; order Caryophyllales; family Amaranthaceae; genus Bassia; species Bassia scoparia. The sequence goes on along the minus strand of SNQN01008335.1, from coordinate 17,007 downwards.
ACATATAATATCATTAAAAACAGTGTTCAAAAAAGTTAAAACAAAAAAACTTACTTTCTTTTAAAGTCAAACATTCACAGATATGATGATAATATCACAACCTCTTTCAAAAAAATAGAAATTTCAAATTCGTCTATACTTTTCATCATTGGTGATCATAACAACTAGAGTGTTCAATAGAGTTTCTTCAAATTCAAAATATTTTGATGTCCCAATTGATAACTCTTCTAAAAACAACCCAAGGATTTGTCTGCAGACATACTTTCATTCTGTAAATTTAAGTTAAAACATTGTGAACCATTACTAATATAATATTATTCTGAATTCAATAATATCATATAGATACACATAATAAAAAGACTCACATCATTTGCAATTTAGCAATCTCTTCATCTGTTTTGTCCTTGCAGGAAGGTCAAACTCAAGCCTCATATTTGCTTCTTCTTCTTTTTTCACATCCTGTAATCATAGTTTTCATTTGAAATGAACTTTTGGTTAAGAAGAAGCAGTAGATCTAGAAGTTCCAAAACAAGAAGTATATCAATCACTTCTCTCGCGGACATTTCTTAACTCGCTTCTTCAACTTATATGACCATGAACGAATTGAAACTTCAACTAATAGGAAAAATTATCCATTACACCAGTACCAAAATTCCCATAACTTCAGCTGAACACCTTGATCTGATCCGTTCTTTCCCAATATGGAAGAAGAGAATAGAATGGAATCTTTCACCACCAATTCAGAAATGATGAAAATATACTAGCATCAACATAACAACGCATCCCTCAAATGAACACGATTTCCCCTTTCTCTAATACGCTCTTTATATTTCAAAGTCATGCTTCAACCTTTCAACAACATACTTAAATTATACTTGTGTATGTTGTCGATGTCTTCAAACAACAAATGCTAATGTTAAATCAAGTAGAACTTGCTATTGGAGCAAAAAAAAGATGAGAAACCCATCATCAACCATAACTTCTTAAAGACCCTTACATCTCCTTTTCCTCAACTATTCTTCTGATTTCCCTATCAACAACAGTAAGTGAATAGTAGTTCCGCCCTCATCTTTCACATTAAAGTACCATCTCCAAGATGCTTTAAATCAAAAATGCGGATCTTTGCATTTGGACCCCTTGAAACGAAAAAAACATCAGTTCAAACATAGAAAAAACAACTCATACACATCGTATTCATTTAAAATTGAACTCCTTCGAATCTGAATAATCAAAATACAGAACTACCACCATTAAAATTTTGAATACCATGCGAAAAGTGTTTGTTCACGATCTATCATCTTCATGTTAAGCAATGACCCAAAACCCGTTCAATGACACTTGTCTATATTAACCAACCAAGACCTTATTCATCTTAAAATTCTAGTAGGATTGCACGTAGTCTTCAAAGCGAAAACAGTGATTTAATATCACTCAAAGAAACCATCATCACTCAAAGCAACTAGTTTCATAATGGTGCTGCAACCATTTTTTTTTACCATCATCACTTAAAGACCATCATCATTTTCTTTAACTTAAAATTTTTTAAAAATAATATCAATAAATTTAGAATAAGAAATTGCAAAATTTCATCCAGCTTATGATCTTACGACTACCTCATTTACTCTGAATCATCATCAAATGATCATCATATTCATCACCAGAATGTGTAATCACTAACATTTTCAGCAGATTTTGTTTGAAAATTCATGATCTAATAGCATCTGAAAAAAAAAAGCTCGTTATAAGACAATACTTATTGTAGACACCTAAAAGTGCTCCCCAAATGAGTAATCAGTGATGAAACATACCGCATCTCGCGATTGTTTCGACTTAGAAAAGATGCTTTGAAACTCACAAAAGTTGGAAATACGTGAGTCATACTCGAACTATTGACAAAGAACAAATAAAGGGCAAAAATATTTTCTTTTATTATTTATTTTTTCTATTTTAGGATTTTTTAAAATAATTTATATTGGTGATCTCCATTAATTCCACTTTCATGCACTCTTCACATTTTCTGAGACTCACCAGATTATTTAGATTATTTTCTGATTTTCTATATTTTTCATATTTTTATAAGTTTATACGCAGAAAATACAAAAAAAAAAATACAAAAATACACAAAAAATACCCGGAAATACTGAACCTTCTAGAACACTCTAGAACTCCTGCTTGGAGAGCAAGGTGTTTAGGTTCGTCGAATCAAGGAAATCACGAAAAAAATCGAGGAAATCAAAAAATACGCGGAGAATAATCGAGCTATATACGCAGGCCTGCTATTTACGCTCCAGGCGCGTATATACGCAAGACCTGCGTATATACGCAGTCTCCTGTGTATATACACCAATATTTCCCCTCCTCGTGCCTATAAATACGTGCGTCTCATTTCGAGACGAACACCACGTTTATTCAACTTACACATCCCTAAAACTTGCGTATTCACACTCTCGCACTCTATACACTCTAGACACATACATTCTTGAGTTCTAGCATCGATTCTGTTTCGATCCAACGAGCAAAATCAATAAACTCTGAATTACTCACCAAAACATCTTTTTTTGACTCTTCTATATTCCTTTGTCCCTTTAATTTGACTAATTATTATTACGAGTTCAATTCAATTAACACAATGTAGAAAACCAACTCTTGAATCATCTCATGTAAATATGTAGATTGTCATTAACGTTTTTCAAATTCGTTATCACATCTTGTCACAATTATTATATGCATATTTATCAATACTAACGCGTTTATTTGTCTCGATTAGCAATTCAATCGAAGGACGATTCCTTTAGTTACTCTAACAATTTGATTATTCGCAATACAAGGTGAAAGGACACATATATATAATTATGCTTACTAACCTTGTTTCATCGTTTCGTTTTGTACATATTCTATCCCACTTTTATATATGCTTAAACAAGACCGAATTCAATGCTGTCACATTAAAGTCAATAATCATGGACGACCGGTTTATAGGCACCTTATTTAATATTGACTAACAATCAAGTGATCGTTCTTATCCATGGTAGAATTATGTTTTGAATAATAGCAACCCACCTAGCAATATTAGTGTAGTGCGCCTCTCAAGATCAAAAATCGATAAGTTTTCTTGAATTAATTGTTATACTCAGGAACTACAATGAACCGATAGAGGCCGTACATGGGCGGATGTGGTTACTGATTCAATCCTACCATGTCCCCGAACCCACACTTGGTTACTGGAACCATTTGAGGCCACGTTTATTGCAAACCAGATTTCGGGCGTCTCGTGAATAACCTATATAGCACAGGCTGCATCCCCCAATTCGACAACACACCCAAACGCATTCACATGCGGATTCCATGGCTCAATTCCATGAACACTGAAGCTGAGGTCAACCCCCTAAGGCGGGCGCAAGCCTTACACTTATGATCATTTAAAAAAGACATATCATAATATAAGTATAAATAATATAATATAAAAGATAATATATATTCAAACATACATAATATAACCTAAACAAAACATAAAGAATAAAAAAGTAACATTACATAATATAACTGTATTAAAAATTTATACCTTCAAAATCAACAGGAGCATTAACCGGTTGAGATACCAAATCTTGACTTTCATTAACTTTCCCTGCAAAATTAAAGAATATTTTAGRAAAAGAACAACATAATATYATAGTTAAAAACATAATATCAATAAAAAATACATATTATCAAATAAAAGATTTTTAGATTATTTAAAACTAAATTATATAATCTGAATATACATAATATCAACCACAACAACATATTATCAAGAAAAATACATAATAAAACCTAACTACCAAAACCTAAAAATACAGATTTGACAAACAAACAAAGCATGCACAAATACATTATTTTATTAAAAAAACCACTATATACAACACAATTACACGAGAAAACCTAGATAAAATAAAATAAAATAAACTAACAAAATACATAATACTATTTAAAAACAACATAATATCATATAAAAGTACAGTGTATCATTCAAAACTTCAACATAATATTATGAAAAAATTGTCCAAAACTACCTAGCTTACAAGGTTTTTTGTGATAAAGTACCTAGGTTAGAAAACCTGTGACAAAACTACCTAAACTAGCCAAAAGTTTGTTGACCACTACCATATTCGGTTTTCAGGCGTTGACTATGCTATTTTGGTGACTTAAAGTCACGTGAGAGGCATGTGATTGCCTTTTTTCTTCTTATTTCCCCTTTGACATGTAATTACACACAAACATTTTTTTCCCAATTAAACACTTAGTCACTTCAACCAATTAAACTCTTAATCCCTTAATTAATTAATCACTTCAACCAATTAAACTCTTAATCCCTTAATTAATTAATCACTTCAACCATTTTTTTTCCCAATCAAACAATTACACAATCCAATTAAACACTGAATAGCTTCACCCAAAAATTAAAAACTCCCATATTCTCAAATCCATCACAGCTAAGCACAGTGGTCCTCATCGTCGATGGTGTCAGCCTATCATGGTGGTGCTCGTCTTGGCCGATTTCCTCGCTGCTACTGCTCTACTCGTCAGAATTAGAAGATAAGAAAGAGAGAGAGACAGGGGACGAAAAAAATAAACAAAAAAAAGTTGCTGCACAAAATCAATAATTGCTGCTTGAATTGCTGGACAAATTGAAAAAAAATAATCACGAATTGCTGCATGAAAATTAAACAACGATATCGACCTAAAAAAAAAGTTACTCCTTTGAACTGTGCTACTCGACATTGCTGCACAAAAATAAAACAAAAAAATTGACCAAAAAATTGACAAAACCACGAATTGAAGCATGAAAAATAAAAGGGAGAAAGAAATTAAAGAAGTCGTACCTTAGTTTTTGACGAGAAAAGAAGACATACCTTAATCAGAGGCTCCAATCACCAAAAAAGAAAATTAGACTAAGATAAGAAATGAATGGGTGAAGGAAGTGGGTAAGGGCTATATTTATGGAGGAGAGAGTGATGAAAATTCTAGTGATGAAATGAAGATACATTTAACATGATATTTGTAAGATGGGAATTAATCAATTTTAAGAAGTGAAAGAAATTAGAGTGTTGTAATGGGATAAAATGGGAATTAAGAAGAAAAGGGCAAAATACCCACCTTACGTGGTCCTAATCCACGTGATTTTCAGTAAACGAGAAAAACGAAATCAACGCACTGAATACTTTTTTAGTAGTGTTCACAACTGTTTGGCAAAAGATTATTGTTTGTCACAGTTTCTAACTAGTAGTTTTGATACGTGTCGTACTGTATTAAGATTAATTATTATAAAACCATCTTAGTCCTTCAAAAATATTAACAAGTATAAAAGAAAAAAAAAAAAAAAAAAAAAAAAAAAAAAAAAAAAAAAAAAAAAAAAAAAAAAAAAAAAAAAAAAAAATAAAAAAAAAAAAAATAATGGGCAAGAAGGCGATCCCACTAGAAGATTTGTTAACTGTTCCTAAACTCAAAATTCAATCTAATGTAATACAAACATACAATTATATACAATATTTAAGCTATACATATTATAAACATGGGGGTTAACGAATTTAATATAATAAAAGTAAAACAAAACTAAAATATTATTTACAAGTATGTCAAGCAAGTCATAATTTTCACCATTAAACTTAAACTAATCATCACATATTGTGTATAATAGAATCAAAGGGATAATAGATACTGTAGCGGCTGTTAAGCAATCCACCTTATTCTTCCTACTTTAAATTTATATTGAACTAGGCCACACAAATTCTAAATAGACTGCCATCGTAAAATATGATCGCAACCACCCAATGACACATCTAGAAGCATTAAAACTAAGGAATATCATAACCTAATTATTAACACATAGGTATTAATGAAAATTAGATCAATTTACAACCAATTTAATTCCAAACCATTTCTAGACCAGAATATATATGGCTACTGTGATTATGCCAATTTAAACTAGAAGAGAATCACATTAACTAGCAATTGATTACAATACAAATATAATAAGATAGCAAATCATACTCGAATATTCAATCATATGAAGATAATAACAATGTAGAATCTGGATATTAAACAAACTTAATTATCCGCAAAAATTTATTAATTTGAAATTTAAGTCTAAATAAGATCAAATCACGTATTTGGATAACAATATAGATAATTCAAGTATACAAAAGAAGATGTGAGAAAATATCACTTAATCGTACAAAACGTACGTCAGAAAACTGTATTTTGTTACTCCATTCCTTTGCTCCAATTGCATGACTAAAAAGATTGATTTTCCCAAACTCTCTTGCTCTTAAAAAAACCCTAAAATTTGACAACTGACATACATCTTTTGGATTAATTGACGTATATATAGCCACAACAAATTACCAAATATTAAAGGGATAAATATTATTTATCCTCTTTATCTAAATGTCTTTCTGTGTTGTTTGTTACGCGTTTGCCATGCTCGCTTCCTATTCTTACTCGCTCACGTTGTTGTATTTATTTTGTTTTTCTTTATTCTCTTTATTTTTCATTATTTATATTCTTTGCCTTATTTCCTTGTGTCCGGTTGAATTGCACCACAAATTGCAAAACCTTCTATCTTCATTCTCTATATCTTTGCTACCAAAACACACAACATTATTATTAAGGTACAATTATTAAAAAATAACTATAAAAATAAAAAAATGAATAAAATAAGCCTTAAAGTGTAAAAAGTAGACTATATTATAAAATAACTAACGATGACGATGATAAACTATATTAGGACTAAAATATACTTAATTATGCACCATTAGTTTCTCGCAAAAAAACCTGTAAGCTAGTAGTTTTGGACAATTTTTCCTAATATATTATATATCAAACAACTATCAAATATTATACAACCTTAAAACAACAATCTCAAAAACTACAAATTAGAAAACACAACACATGACAAAAGCTAGAAATAAATGAATCACAAACTCACCATAAATAATAATAGTTTTAAACCATATATACATAAAAGTACAAAAAACATTCAGAACTACATTAAACAATTCTAAACAAAACTATATAAAAATAAAAACCTAAACCAACAAATTTACCAACAAAGATAACCAAAAATACACGCAAATAGTACACAGATAAGCAAAACAATATGCGTATTACACTACCTAATATAAATACTTATAGATAAAATACACATAACCCATCTCTGTCAATATTCACATAAAACCAAAATAATAAAAAACTCAATATAAAACGTTCCACAAAAAAAAATCTAGAATAAAAACATGATAGACAACGATATATACAAACACCATCAAAACAGACTAAAGCAAATAAAAATACCTAACAAACATATAATAAACCTTCAATAGACTTCTCAATAGAAGAGACGGCCAATAGAACTTCATCCTCTTCTTTTTTTAAATATCAGTTATTTGAATTTATGTGTACTTATCTCGGCGTCTCGGCATTTAACACTCTTTTTCAGCAACTCAAACTCTTTAAAATTCCAACACTCTTAATCGAAGTGCTTTACCATCTTAAAGATAGAATGCAGAACGAAATGAAGAAAAAAACAAAAAGATGAGTTAAATATATAGAAGACAGAAGAAAATTGAGAGAAGAGAAGATCTAGAATATGAAAGAAGTTGCACCGCAAAACTTACAAAATGGAGAAAGTAGAAAACTGTAACTTTTGAAGAGAGAGAAAGTAAAAAAGGCAACTTTTGAATTTTGGAAAGCATGAAATCGTGTACTATACATATGATATCATGTGACACAGATTGGGTTCACAATAAGTTATTGTGAACCCGGTCTATTAAAGTCTTTGTATACTTTTGATCCATGTGATCAGATGTTTGAATTCTCATATTCCCCCATTGTAAATGTACTCCGCCCTTGTGGCTCATTTACACAAAAAAAGAGTTAAATTTGGTAAATCCTTTGAGATTTTATATAACTTACGAAATAACTTTAATATCTTGAATAGGGAATGATATGTCATCCCAATATGGAAATATCGTAATATATTCACTTGTTTGGGAAACAATATAACTTCAAGCTTGTGTTTCTGTTATGAATTTTCATTATCACCCATTATATTATAGTATAGTTAATCTTAAAGTGTTTAATTTTCATTTGAATGATAATAATGGCGATTAAAACTGAATTCTATGACATACATATTTTGGTCAAATAATTGAGAATGAGCCTTCTAAGGATATGTTATTTTCAACTTATTTTCAGTATTATTGAATAAGATAAGATCAGATAAGTTAAGATTGTAGGAAATATGAATAAGGTTATATAGTAAGACTAGGAAGTGAAATTTGAGAAGGCGAGAGAGTCCTTGCGCCATGGTATACACCATTGTCTTAGAATCAAATTTTCTCCCAGATTAGGGGCAATCGACTACATGGCATTTGTCCCCAAGAGTAACACAACACTCCTTGATTCTTGCACTCGAGAAAGGGTTTTGGAACTTGTATTTTTTCTCAAGTTAGAGGAGATAAGGAAGAAGTGAATTGTGTGTTTACGGTTTTCTGTATATTCTAATTTGCAAACAATGAAGGCTATATAAAGGCAAAAAATCGACCAAACATTGAGGGAGAAGAGAAATGGTAATGGTATTAACCTTGGGCAAGAATCAAGAGATCATAATKTAGGCGTGTGCCCTTATCGGGGCCATGTCCTACGTCGCTTTCGTTTGTGGGCTTSAGCCATAGATATTGCACGTGAGTGCGTTGGGGTAGTGTTATCAAGTGGGGAATCGCCACCATGCCTATACAAGTTAATCACGGACGCCCGAAACATTGGTTCTAATTTAATGGTCCCACTTCAAATTAATCAAATTAATAAGGTGCTTAAAATCCGTTTGTCCATGATTAATCTGAATTTAATGTGATTCAAGCAATTTTCTGTCTTGTTTAAGCAATCAAAAAGTGTCTCATGCATAAACAATAACGAAATATATACTTCCTCCGTATCGAAAAAAACGCAACAAAACTGCGGACTCATAGGCAAAACTTCCCAAGTAACATTAGAGGCTTGTTTAACCTATGTAACTAAGATAATGATAGAAAGAAAAAACCACCACCACCACTAGGCCCAACCACAACCCAACACTACCAAAGGMTTTAGAACCACCAACCATCACTGCCACGTACCTGAACCACGAACCACCACCACRAACGCCACTRCATACGAACCRAAACCGCAAACCACACCCTTCAATGATCCAATCTGACGACCTCCAATCAAACCTTTAGCCACCCCAATTGATCAACTTGTGAGTTGCAACCACCTTGCGACCCCCAATCTAATCTACGCGAACTGTACTTCAATCGATCGAAAACACAATCTAACATGCGCGAACTACAATCGATCAATAAGAAGTACAAATTTGCCCAATCGATCAAAATGAACAACGAGAATGGGTCGCTTAGTGTCGATGGACAACAATTAACACCCGCAAATCCAGTGCACACTAGGTTCGACTGTGTCACACGACTCGATTGGGTTCATTACGGTTGTTAGTAGGTCCAGCGGTTGCGACTGGATTGTAGAATAGGTCGCAGGTGGAGCGGGGGTTGATTGTTCCTGTGGTGGTCTTTAAAATGATTGATGCGTTGTTAGTGCAGTGGTTTAACAGGGAGGGAGAAGGGGTGGTTTTGGTGAATTAGTTTAAAATTTAATTTTTCGATTGATTTAGATCTAATAGATGATATTTTTGATTAAAAGTAGTTAATTATTAATATTTGTAAGGTTAAAATAGACATTTTATAGGTTAACAGCTACCATATATGGAAAAAGTTGTTGCGTTTAGATATTTCCTAAAATGGAATTTGTGCGCTTTTCGCGTTTTTGTTGATACGAGAGTATATGAGATGATGATTTGTATGCAACAATAGCAAACTCAAAGTCACCAAATCCAAACTCACCTGTGTAACGCATCAACACAAAAGGTAACAAAGTTAGTTGTATCAAAGCTTTGGGTTCCAATTGAATCGCTTGATCACAACAAAATACAATTCGTAGCATTGAAATTATGATGTCAAAACAATTGCTCAATTAGGCGAAATCAATTGAAACGAAATGAATTTTCATGATTGAAAGTTCAAAAGCGAAGATAATATTAATTCAAATGAAGTAATGTAAAAAAGAAAAGAGAAAGTTTGATTGAAAAGCTCAGAATTTGTAACGTAGATTCGCAAAGAGACGACTTCGAAGTAGCGACGATTGAAAACCTTGATTTGAAGTAGAATTTGTATTTTTGTGATGATTTAGTGAGAGATAGATTTTGGAGAGCTTTAATTCGCCTTGAGCGAACAAGAGAATCGTTTGATGTATACTGATTTTTTGCAGTTTCTTCCATTAGGCACCCGAACATTGTTATTTATAGGGTATGGGAAAGAGATGCAAATAGAGAATCGTACATAACGTAAGCACGAACCGTATACCTATATACTCATCTCATCCGTAATATGGTCTTCTGCCATATACGATGAGCTCATGCCTTTGTTAATTCCTTATTCTAATCTTATATTTTGCCCGAAATTTAATATCCTCTTTTTTGCTATTAATTGCCATCTGGATTTAACCTTTAGTCCACTTTTGGATAAAAGCTTGGTGGACCAAGATTAATTTTAAATATTTTGAACTAACTCTCGAATTTTTTGAATTTACTACCGAATTTCGGAATTTATTTATTTCGAAAATCGTTTTGAACTTGTAAAAATCATAGAAAATCAAAGAAATATCAAAAATAATCTAAAAAGTAGCCGGCGAAATTAGAGAAGGAAGCCTATAGAAAAATTATTCTAAAAAATCCTAAAAATAAGAGAAAAAAGCCTAAAAATAGAAAAAATAAATAAAATAAATACTTTTCACCTAGTATTGGGCTTTCGGCTTGTGCAAATGATATTGGTTATGGATTTTTGCGCAACTTGTGGAATCAAATCATTTCGATCGGGGCGAAGAGGTAGCAGGCAAAATGTCTTACTTTTTTCTCATCGGCTATTTCAATTTGGGAGGAACATTTGTAGGTGACTACACATATAATGTGCAATGTCTACAAATTATTACAAAGGGAATTTGAAAAAAGACCTTGTAACTGTCTAAAAAGGAAACGCTCGATACAAAAATAAGCCACACCACACCCCACCACGCACGTGTCTATGAACACGAGATCGAGCTGGACGGCGACAGCGCGTGTTGGGATACCTAATACCACCCCTGACACTAGGCCTCAAAACATATAACTCAAAACTTCTCCTATAAAACAACCAAATAAACATTAATATTTCTTACTTATGTGAGACAAATGAAAAATCCACACTAGCTCTCTACCTTTGCATTTTGGTGTCTGTGCGATTGAACCATCACATATGAAAATTTAGCAATTTCTTTATCAAAAGGGTGAACGAATTTTGAATGCTTCCGACAAATAAATAAATAAATTTCAACAACAGGCATGTCACCTAATCATATAATACAAGTTCTACGAACAACATGTGGCCCACAAATCTTGGGACACTCATGAGTTCTCTAGAAAGAATGCACAAGTCTTTCATAAAAKGTGGCCARTCCTTCACTCTCAAGTAGGTAAAACCATCAAGTCCTTCTCATAAGACCACCCATATCTTGGGTTATGGAATCATTAAGAGCATAAACTCACCCTAAAAAATGTACAAGTCATAGGAATCCAAAATTTACAATGATGAGACTATTCATAGGTTCGTCAATCCATAACCTTGCAACGTAAGATTGAGTATCTAATATGAATTCGTCATCCAATAGGCTTAAGCCCCATTCCACTCGACGTGTCAAGGACTAGTCTTCTGTGTAGCCCTTAAGTCAATGGATCTACAAGATCCTCTCGGACCTCACAAATTACATAGTAAGTACCCACTCATAATTAGGGTTCTTACAAACTCATGCCTGATTTTTATGTGCGTTTTCTTACCATTGTATGTAGTGTTCTTTGCAACACTAATTGATGCCTATGAGCCACAATGTAAAGAAATAAGTGGAGTAGGTTGCCCCAACAAAGGAATATTTTCCAAGAGATTCTTCAACCACTTGGCCTCGTGCCAAGCCAAGTCTAAAGCTATGAACTCAAACCCTATCGTGGACCATGCTATACAAGTCTACTTTGCTAACTTCCATGATACTAAAGCACCACACAAAGAGAAAACATAACCACTAGAAAAACTGTTTAGTCTCTTTGTGTTTTGAGTGATGACAAATAGTTRTAAGAATAGGTACATTGGTTAGATGAAAGCAGCTAGTCTGAAAAGCTAAGGAAACCGTTCTTGGTCACTTRAAGAAATTGACAGTATGCTAACAACTTTGATATATACTGTGTTATCTATTACTGGCATACATGAATTCCAACACTTGAAGCATGGAAGCTCCTTCGAGGAAGACTTTATTAGATAAAGATTGCAATGAAGAAATCTTTGATGGCTTTGACAGGCTTGTCGCGTGCCTGTCAAAAATACCTATTAGAACTAACCTGCAGCTAGTGGTAACAGGATCGTATCCACAAGGAAACAACTACTACTGACTAATTGAATAAAAGCATCTAAACTAACAAGAGATAAATTGATTTGTGATTGTGATCAACTAG
>SNQN01008334.1:11385-29621 GCA_008642245.1 Bassia scoparia | reverse complement strand
GCTAGTTAATGCAATGTTGTATGTTTCATAATTGCAGTTTGTACCTAATAGTGGCTAATAACAACCTTAAATAGTTTCTTGTATTTTTGAGATGCACTACTACATTGTTATCTCTTGACAATTATGTCTACTATCATACTCAAAGTGGTGTAATCTTGGAACTTAGCACAACAATGCCTGATTTACTAGCCTAATCAATTGTGTACTAGTTATGTACACGATAGATTTTATGACTACTAGGTCTACTACTATAATTGTAATGACTTATTCCTACAAAACATGTAAATTACTTTGAAGGAGCCTTAAATACTGTTTTCCCTTCTGTAACTGGTATGTATTTATCATTTTGATTTTCAAATAATGAAAGATTTCATTAATTTGACAGTTTCATAACTTCATATGTACTTGAAATACTATGATAATAATTTCAAGGGATACCATGATTCATGGCTATGGATGTAAAATGACATAGTCACTTATGATGTTGCACACAGGTATCGATGAGCTATCTAGCTTGGATTGGCGTCAACTTGTACTTAGGGTGCGTTGCCTTCACGATTCTACGTGTATTTATCCGTTTGATTATCTGAACTTAAATTGTGCCTGGATAGAACCTTGAGAACTAATCTAGACTGAAATTATTACTATTTTTGTTTTTACAATAGTCATTACGTTCTAATATTAGCGAGATTTCTAGACAGAATCTTTGGGAAAAAAAGATAATAGAAAGAATGAAAATAGTAACCTACGGTGAGACGAGAGATAAAAAGATATTTTGTCAATTAAAAGGTAGTAAGGTAATTTGAAACATAATGACGAGTATTCAAAATACAAGGAAGTACTAGTAGATTGAACAGAAGGCGCAATGACTAGCCAAAATCCTATTTGAGTAAAAGCGATAATGCCCTGTTTTTCTCTCCCCGCAAAGGGCCACTTGACAAGAGGGGCAAAACGACCAATAACTAAGTAGGGATTGGGGAGAAACAACACAAACCCTCTATAAAAGAGCTCACAGAGCACTGTAACAAACTTAGGGTTGTTTGAACAAAAACGCCATTGGAAAACTTGAACAAGATGAGCGCAGGAAGAGGCTCTATGGAGTTTTTGAAGGACCGTTTGCCCCTCTTCCTTACAACCGATGATTCTCTCTCTCTTGCGACCACTCAACCCTCAAAACGGCCCTCCAACAAGAAGAAGAAAAAGGAACAAAAAAACCATAAAAAATTATTATAATATATATACATACATACATAATTAATACATACTTACAAGTACAACACCATATTATTGATTCCCCCCTCTTTCTTGTTTATATTAGGCTAATGATGACACATCTCCTTTCAAGTTGTCAATTTCAGTGGAATTGAGCTTTTTTGAAGTGGGTGTTTTGGCAATTTTGGCTTGGCATCACTTCATTGCTTCTTTTTGCATGTGTTTGTTGATTTGCCTCAATTTTGTCGAATCTTCCCACTTTGTGAAGGTGCTCTTCCTAATTGGTTGATTTTAATTGCGGTTCTGAGCCTCTTTCTTTCACCCATCTTGCAGATTTGTCGGAGTTTTTTTTTTTGTTGTTGTTGTTTGGTGATTTTAATTTCAAGTTTTGAGGTTTTGATGAAATGGAGTGAAAATCGCTTTTACTCAACTGCATGTGATTTTTCCAAGAAGTTGTTAGTGTTGGGGTTGTGAGAGTTTATTCGATTATAAGGTGAATTGGAAAGTTGTGATTTTTGATTGCTTAAGAATGATTATGATTGGTGTGCAATGTTGCATTCTACTGTTGATTGATTTCCTGATTTGAGTTTTTTTTTTTTTTTAAAAAAAAAAACAGTCTTTGAGGTTGTTGGGTTGCAAGTGATACAGTATTTGATTCTTTCTTGTTAAAAATGTGCTTATCGTGCTTGTCACAGATGCTTCAAGTTTGGAGAAAAGTAATCCTGAATTCCTGATTCCTGATCGTCTACTCCATACAGGTACTCTAGAATGCCAACTGATCCCAAAAGCACCCACATACAAGGCATCAATATAATCTGCAAGGGAAAAACTACAAACGAAAAAAAATWTAATAGTCGGATGCACCTTTAACTTTTAGACGAGGGCGGGCGAAGACTGAAGAGCAAGAAGGGAAGGGAAGGGAAGGATCGGATCAGCATTCTACCTGCAGTTGAGGGGCGAGGATCAATGGCAATTACACAAGCCAAAGGCCGTGAAACAGAACACGCCATCGATAGATATCTGGCCAAAAAACAGCATAGCGGTTCTCTAGATGTATCTCAAGTCTCCAACAATACTAAAGCAGCAGAATCAGCAGGACTGAAAGTCCAAGAGCATTGCTACTATATATACAATATATCAATTATCAATACATTATACCTATACGGGTGCTTGTTTGTAAAGTTATTTTGGCTATACTGCTAATACTTCAATAAATGGAATACCCACAGCTATTCAAGTACCTGAGAGAAAACCACAACTTCTCCATGTTCATCAAGGGAGGGGCAAGAAGATCTTCAGAAAACTCGCAAAGCAGGATTCTTAAGCAACATACTACTAGCGTAGTAGCGTACAGAGTTGCACACAAATTCTAGCCTTTTGATGAAAACAGATTCAATATCAATTGATCAGGGCCAGGCTTAACCAAAGCCATTGACTTCTACTGCCAAGACAATAGCACAAGCATTCAACTTCAGATGCTATATGAAGATATCAGCAAGCAGTACAAATTGATGTTCAGAATATACAGAGTATAACAAGTTCTGAAATCAATAGTGGAGCTCCAGTGAACTAAATCTTACCTCATGAATTGATAATTTAAGTTGCATTCTAAATATCAGTATATCAGCTAATCTCATTCTTTCCCATTTTCATAACCATGCATTGGTCTCCATCACATCATCTATAATAAAACAAAAGCTCTAGATCTATTTAATATTAATCATAAAAAATAACCTACTTGGATAAATCGGATATTCATACCATATTACAGAGCAAACTYCAAAGCTATTCCAAGGTTGCTGTCATTCTGAACAAAAATCCTAAAATGTTCAATCAATTAGTATCAATTTCTAAAGTTTTCACCATGTTGATGCAATGCAACAACAGAACAACTGATGTTTTCAATTCACACATAGATATCCAAGCTATAACATCATAATTGAACAAAACAACCCTAGTTTCTTACCATAGCAACAATCCAATAGCTATACCACTTATCACTATTACCATTAGTATTGCATTCAGCAGAGTATTTCTGAACTTATATGCTAACAGAGGAGGCTCAGATCTGCAGTTCATAAAACAATTCAAAACAGGAAAAAGTCTACCATGGCGGCAATCAATTCATCCACAAAACCCACAAATACCACAAACCAACACCTCTTAAAAACATGGCCAAATTGAGATTTGAGACACCATAAATACCTTAGTTGTATCTTTTTCTCACACAAAATAACTTTGTTGCATCTTTTAAGAAATTGAGGAAGTAGTTAGAATACATTGCCAAATGTTAATTGCAATTTGCAAACATAACATATAATACACTAGTTTGTAAAAATTTAATACCTCTAGGAGTGCAATGCATGTAATGCCAATATGCAATATTCCAACTTCAAGACTTCACTCAAATGAATGCTAAATAGCATGCAATAATTATCCCTTCCCATGCAATCCAATGATCACCTAGAATTTCCCCATTGGAACTGAGGTTTTCACAAACTGAAGACTATGCCCAATTCAACTAGAAAGAATCAAACTTATATCACATGAATGCAACATTTGGGCCATTTGGCAACCAACAAACCTCAAAGACTGTTTAAATTTTTTAAAAAAAATTAGCATCAAATGTTCAACAATTCACTGATGTGCAAGAAACTATCACACCCCACACTAAACAACTCTTGCGAAAATTACATGCAATATGCAAATGGAAAATAGAGTAAAAATATTTCATTCATTTATCAAGACTCTCAAAAAACTTCAAATTAAAATCACTTAACCACCCAAAAAAATTGAAAATTTCATCTGGAATGTTCAAAAAAAAAAAAAAAAAAAAAAAAACTAGCTTTCAACCAAATCTGCAAAAAATGGGGTGAAAGAAAGGAGGCTCAGAACCGCATTAAAATCAACCAATTTGGAAGAGCACTTCACAAAGGGGAAGATTCGACCCAAAATTGAGCAATTCAACAAACACATGCAAAAGAAGCAATGAAGTTGACGCCCAAGCCAAAATTGCAAAACACCCACTTCAAAAAGTGAATTCCAAACTGAAATTGACAACTTGAAAGGAATCGTTGACATCAAGCCTCAGTAACAAGAAAAGGGCATTCACAATATGTTGTTACTTTTTTTTTTTGACGGCACAATATGTTGTTTACTTGTAAGTATGTATGTATGTATGTTATATTATTATTATATTTTTCCTTTCTTTTTTGGGGGGGAAGGGCCGTTTTAGAGGGTTTCGGAGAAATCATCGGCGTAAGGAAGAGGGGCAAAAAACGTCCTAAAAAAAACTCCAAGAAAGCCTCTTCCTGCCTCATTCTTCTTCAAGTTTTCAATGCGGCTTATAATTTCGACAACCCTGATTTTGTTGCACTGTTGTCTTTGCTCTTTTATACGGGAAAAAAGGGCATTACTGTATTTTTATGTTTTTATTTTTATGAGGGCCTTAATGTATTTTTTATTTGGAAATTCTATATGGTAGAACCCCAGTTTTTACTTTTTTCTAATGGTAAGCTTTTGAAAAAAATGTACACGGTAGACCCCAGTTTTCTTTTTCACATGATAAGCTTTTTGAAAAAAAATGTGCACGGAAATTCTATATGGTAGACCCCAGTTTTAAACAACTCCAAAATTTTTCAAAAATCTTACCATGTAGAAACAGTAAAAACTTGGGGTCCTACCAAATAAAAATTCCCTTTTTTATTTTTTTAGGGAGCATTAATATATCTCACGTTGAACCATTTTTCTATTTAATAATATCATCACAACGCTCAATTTTTGGTTAGGAAAGATATGTAAAAAAAAGAAAGAGGATTCGTGCTGAGAGGGGAGGAGAAAGAAATAGAGATTTGCAAAAAAAATATAACAAGTAATGTACTTTTTCCGTTCAAAATATTTGCTTACACTTTCAAATTCCACACACTTTTAGGCAAAATTTTGGGAAGAAAAAATAGAGAGAAAAATAAAGCTATAAAGGGGATCCATGTGAAAATAGAGATATAAATAAAAAAGGTAGCGATAATTTGAAACGAACAAAGAGAAAAAATGTAACAGAGTAGCAGTATGTTTTGGCTTTTGCCAACCTAGTGCATCTTTCTTTCATCTTAAGAATTGTTTTTTTTTAACTTTTTTTACCTATTAGTTATTACTATCATCTACTCCATCTTGGTTAATTTTTTACTTCCTCCGAACCGTTAAAATAGTAACAATTTCCTTATTTATAAATATCACAAAAATCTTGCAACAATATTTTTATTTCAATTGTGGAGTAAAAAAACTCATGCAATCATTCATTGTGGTCCCCTTCTCTATTTAATTTTGCAATACCCTCCAAACATAACCTATGATCTTTGCTGCCCTCAATAACAACACCATTCAACAACAGATGTCTAACACTTTATGCGTCTCCTTTACTCCTCTTAATTTACAATAACAACACCATTAACCATGCTTAAACACCCTTGCAAAATTTTGTTCTAGGAGTCCGCGAACTCCTTTTGTTGCCTATTTAGCGATACGAAAAGAAGTATTTTTTTATGGCAACAAGCATGAGAGAAATACAATGAAACTACAACCTATTATTTAAATATCTAGCTATGATATCCTTAAACTAATCATTTTTGCTCGAGAACGAACTGATGAAGCTTATTAATTAGATGATTATCAAAATTCCAATAGATTAGATGCAAACTAAAACCCTCGATTCAATAAGATGGTGTTGTTTAGCTACCGGCTTCTCAACTAGCTTGTAGCTAGGAGCTCTTAGATTTGTACAATAGCTAAAAAACTTGTTTGTTTTTAGTTAGCTTGAAAGCTAAACTTTTCCACCAAAAGCTGCATGTTACTTGGAAGATAGTTTGTCACCATTAGCTTGTAGATGGTCATTAATAAATTGCAATATTAACCGCAAACAATATCTTATTTTACTTTAATAATAAAGTCATCTTACGGGCTGATAATCCGCATACTCTTTTGAGTGTGGTGGATAAACATCTTGTTAGAGGTGCAAATTATCAGTGCCCTCATTTTACATCCCAACAAATATTCAGCATCAAACTCATGAAGTATTAATAGCCAACATTTATTCAGCCAGCAAATTTCATGAAGATCATGAAATTTTCTTTTTGTGACTTCAGAAATGATAAAAGTGTATCCATTCAGAAGGGGCAAAAGCCAGTATTTAAACTTCATCAAACTTTTTAATATTTTTTTGGAGCACAAGTCAGGAACAGACTTAGCACTCATACTAGTGCACATAATTTTTGATCATGATCAAAATGGCAAGAAAGAGTTGGGAAATGGTACACGCTAGTGCACCTTCAATATTTCTTCACGAAGCAAAATAAGATCAGAGAAAGCCATGAGCACAAAATGTAGGAGGAACAGTCGTCGTGGGGTCCCACCTGCTGGGCAGCATTATAATTTGCTTTACACTCACAATAACAACGAGTTTTTGGGAGCAACGATGCTTTGTCATTCCCCAAACTCGCGTCGTTTGGTGGTTCAAAAGCCAAAAAAAAAAAATACATGCAGCTGCTAACTGGGCGCGTCAGTCGGCCCAATCAGGCGCGACATTGGCCCAGTCAGTCAAACACAACCAATCAGAATTCAGCACAAAATACACAATGACTATAATTTTGTAACGGTTTTTCAGCTATATTTTTTATAAAAAAATTACCAACGTCTTTATTTTTTTTCTCTATAAATAGACATCCATTTGACATATTTTGACACACTTCAAAAAATCACTAAATTCTTACAAAATCTCTTATTAATCTCAAAATCCACTCTCAAAAAACCTTTCTTATTCTCAAATCCACTTTTGTGTTGTTTTTTTATTTGTTTATTTAGTTAATTTGGTTGTTATTTTGAATTGTTCTTGCTTTAATGTTAAAAAACAAACAAATTTTACTATTTGTATTGTTAAAATTCTGCATCAAAATTTATTATTCATCTATGTTTTAGGAAATCGTAAAAAAATCGTTTGAAAATTTATTTCATCGCATCTCTAAACCAAAAATATCACTATCAAAAGATCATTTTCAAATTTCGTATTATGTTGTATTTATGTTTGTATTATGTTTCAATTATGGTATTTCCTGTTAATTATGGTTTTAATTATTATAATGTTAATCATCAGAGTGATTTTTTCATTGTCATATATGAATTGTGTCATTTTGTAATTCAAAAGCAAGTGATTAAGTTAATTAAAAAATATTAATACCGTAAAATATCTAAGGTTTGTTATAACGTGATAATTAATTCTGATCATGATAGCCGTATTTTAAAATATAGTTAAATGTTAATAATTCATTATAAAATCATAATTTCATAATTATAAGTATTAAAAGTAATGCATGGTGAAATAAAATGATGATTGTATTGTGGTGAGTATGGGATATATATAGTTAGGTGAGATGAGTGTGAGAAGTTTTTGTTTTGAGCATTGGTGTAGAAAAGTATAATGTGAGGAAAAAATTGGGATGAAAAGAGAGAGAAAATTAGGAGAGAGAAAGTAAAGAGAGAGTGTGAAGATTTTATTTTGTGCACTAGTGTGAGTGCTCTAATAGGACTAATAATCATTAATCAAATACAGCATTTTTATATCAGAGTACAAATACCAATATAGTAGTGCATACAATATAACAATTTATACAGTAACATTGTATACTAGGAAAATTCCATTTCGTACCACTGGTTTCCGCCAAGTCCATTTGATACCATCATATGTTAAAATCCAACTCATATCTATTAATGGGCGTGTCTAGCGAGCGTAGCTTTTTATTTGAAGGTACTTTAGTGCGTATCTGATTCAAAGATTAAATAAGAGCTACTTGGTTAATATTTATTCACTGTGTCGGGCAAGGGTAGAGATTCGTTGTGTAGCTTTTAGCGTTAAATGCACCTTTTTCAAATCTAGTAGGTAGTAGCGTTTTTTAGCTTTATAAATAGATAATAAAGCTACTTGGTAATTTTTTCTTCTATGATAAATACATAACAGCTACTTCTGCCGAACACTCATATTGACAATTTAGTTTCGTCCGCTACCCGCTAATTTCCAACATGCATACTTAACTAGTCTTTATAAAGTTAACCCTTGCTTTTTATCTATATACCGCTAAAAGCTAACTTTCCAATCGCTTCATCTACAGACACAGCCCTATGATTAGGGTGTCTAATTAAAAACAGAACACTATTGTTTTTACCGTTAAAGTATCTTGAGTGGGGGTATTTGCTATTATAGAAGGATTAAATTGAATCCTAATCTGAAATAAAAACCAATCTTAATTCCCTCACCCACTCATCATTCGAAGTTCATGTTTTTCGGAAACTTTCAATTTCCTTCCTTGCTTACCAGTTCCTGGCAGGCCTCTTTGCATCCATGTTCGTTCGATGCTCTATAAAGCTTCTTCTTGTCAACCTCAAGCCAATTGAGAAAACCTAATTTGTGGTTAGTTGTTAGTTTATTGATTTTTTTAATCATTTTTCTTGGTTTGAAATTATTTTGATCATTTTTTATTTAGTGTGAAATGTTTTGATTTTTGTCGATATTTTGTTCAAATTGGTGTTAATTTTTGATTCAATTGCTGGGTAGCATGTTGGGTCATTTTGTGTTGAATTAGGTATTTGTTCTTCTCCTCATTAATATTTATTTATACATATTAATTATTGCAGAATTGTAATGTCAGTCAGACTATTTGATCAATGGAATTTATTCTTAATAGATTTTCGTGTTTTTTCACTGTTTTTATAAGTCAATACAAAAGAAAGTGATTTTGAGTTCTTTGCTTTCATCGTGCTGCAGCCATGTCTAGAACATTTGGCAAAAACAACTCATGCGCAGAATTATGTGACACGTGAATTGTTGGAACTTCGAGCAACCATTAGAGAAACCTGAGAGAGAAAACAAGAGCTGAAATAAGACGGAAGATGAACGCAGATGAGAATATGACATATAATAGATGCAAAGTGAGGTATTAACAATAATAGTTGTAGCGGACATTAGTATTTAGATCAAAGTAACAGAGACTTAACGCAAAAAGCAACTCGTGTTACTGTTTTAATTAGCACCTAATCATTAATCGTCATTCAGTTCTGTGTGCATTTTAAAAAATATCTTAATGGTATCCAAATGGATTTGGCCGCCAAACAAGTGGTACAAAACCTGCAAATTATCCCCTTATACTACTAGCATGAGTGCTTAGACGCTTTCCAAGATTACACCACTTGCAGTCTCTGAAAAAATGCATCACAATGAAGCATTCACTCTTACAACTATACAAAAACCGCTAGAATGCGATAATTTCGTCTTGTTGTCTACAAGTGTCATCAATACCGAAGAGTAATCGATGCCACCAACTGTAGCAGTGCTTGTATCCATAGCAGTTACAAGAATTATAAAGGCTCTCTCATTAGGACAGCTGCAAGATAAAACAATAAAACTGCAACAATTAAGCCTGCAGTTGTTACATCCTGATCTTCTAGTCCATTAAAGGTACCTAAAGGGCCAACTGTTCCAAAAGCATCCACCACAAGTCGATCAATATTAATCTGCATACAGGAATCACTTTTCAGACGAGGAAGGTGAAGACTGAAGAGCAAAAGGGAAGGATTCATGACAGCAATTCCACCTGGCAGCATTGATCGGAGGAATCAATGGCAAATATGCAATCAGCACAAGCAAAGGCGAAACTAACCATGCCATCACGACAACACGGGTTCTAGACGCATCTCAAGCTCCACAATAGCTGTAAAGCAGGCAAAATGCCAACAGGACTGACAAGGTCCAAAAGACCTTGCTACATATAGTATACAGACATCAATTATCAATACATTATAAATTGCTTGTTGTGAAGTTATATGGCTTACTGCTAATATTTATTGCCAATAAAGGAACACCCACGCATTCAAGTTACCTGAGCAAACACATGGCCACCATCCAGGATCCCAAATTCACAAAGCGAGACTTTTACATGAAGTTGAAAATCACAGCTTCTCCTTGTTCAACAAGGAGGGCCTCGATTCATAAGCATCATATATTTTTCAGTTGGTGGATAAGAGAACAAAAGGAAGCACACAAAAAACAGAGACAATTATATTGACTCTGCAAAGTCATTCAGAGGGCCAGTTTTCGGAGTCAGCCAGAAACTATCACCTTATGACCGTCGATAAAGTATCATGGAGGAGGGGGAGACAAACGGTCCTCAGAAAAATCTCCCAAACCTCATCCTCATGCCCTCATTTCAAAAAACATGCAAGATGCAACAGTGCTGACTACTACTCCTTGCAATTATGAATTCTGAGGAGCAGTCTGCATAGACCTCAATATCAAGAATCACCATTAAGTAGACAATAGGAGACCTGGGATTTATATTTTGCTAAAAATAGCAAAGTCACAAGACTCTCCACAGTGCATGCACCATCAATCAATCAACAAATCTATTAATCAATTCAAAAGCCTGGTCCCAAATGAGACTGACCAAAACATTATTTACATGCAATCATCAATAAAACCATTCTCCTTCTGGTCTCCTACCGATCAAAAAGACAAAAAACCTCATTCTCGGGTGAATCATCTAATCCTAACTCGTGTAAACTCCTTCAATCTACGTTCATTTTGTCTCGTAAGCCATCCATTCAATCAAGGAGAACTTGAAAGCTTAAATAAGACACTTAAAAAATCAAACATATTTCTAATAGTTCATAAATCTTTAATTTTTTCTAATAAAAGGCACACAACAAACACACACAAGAAACAACCAAGCACAACCACATCGCCCACAAAAAATAAAATTATCAACACTATCCACTATAACCTTAGAAAGATTAATGCACATATAACACTTTACAAGACTAAAAAGCTCAGCTTGTTCTAGCCAAATTGATTATGCTGCGTGTTTAACTCCACTTCAATTTGTTATTGTGTTTGTTAACTCCAGTTCTAGAAAAAAGTGGCCATGCAAACAAAGAATTAGTCTATGCCAAACATCACAAGGGCACTGATAAATGACAAGTGTTAAGTGAAATTTTGGATGTGATATAATTAAGTTAATCAAACCAAAAGATGACTTGATGGAAAGAATAGAAATGTCAGAGTGCATTAGTCTCCAAATCCATATTCTGATCAACATGAACGATGCAGGGGAAGAATCACATAATTAAGTTCACAAGAACCACAAGCTTCATGCGCTCTAAATTTTCTTGTTTGTCATAAATATCGTTTCCTAGGTGCCTAGCTTAGAATTGACTCCATAGAGAGCATCAAACTCACTAGAACAGCCAAAAATCACAATCTTGTACATTCCCACTAGGTAATTTGTAACAGTTAAAATACAGCTCTTTACTACACTACAACAAACAACAATAAAACACATTACCAATATCTCAAGAAATTCCCCGCAATGTTATATTGTACGATTTGCCTTACAGGAAAAAAAAAAAAGAGTAACAAGCCTACACTTCCTAAAGTCCCTAGTCACGGCTACCATGAATGTTTTATATGATTACTGCATTCCTGGCAAAATTTGTTAACCTCACTCCTCTGCATCACTATTCTAACCTGGGTTCTCAGAATCTCAAGAAACTCTGAAATCCACATGATGAATCAGCGAATATTCCAGAGATCTCATAATATGACCATACTTAAGTATACATTTTTTACTGCTATAATAAAAGAGATTGATACCAGATCAAGGGAAGAAGAATCAACAAGTTCGAAGAAGTGAGAAGAGAGAAGCGGAAGTGATTTTAGGAAAGGTTATTCTCTGAATCTCCAGAAATATACCCAATAAGTTGTATTCTAAACTTAGTCAGATACTGACAAAAATACGCATTAGATCATCTCCAATGAGCATGACTCATTAGAGCTTCTATTAGCGAAAATTGCAAAATACAATAAGTTGGTAGATATAAAGAAAGTTGATGAGTACTGCCTTGCTGAATAAATTGTGGACATGGTGGTCAAATTTTATAGTAATTTTTATCTTTTCTTTTTCTGATTTTTTGGAAACTTTTATGGTGTTATGAACATACGTTAAGTAAAGTCTCACGATCACACCATGGAAAATTGCTATATCACATTACATTCTAATATGAGGACTATGGGTATATCAACATCAAAGGTTAAAAAAAAACAAAAAAAAATCAGTTTGGCTTCAATAATCAAAATCCAGTCTTCCACATTAGAGATGGCCTTCCAGTGAAAATTAAAAATTCAAAGGAAATCTTCTCATGGCCTCATGGGTAATCTCATTGCCTTGAATTTTTTATCACCAAAAATAATTAGCAAAAATAGTGACTTTGATGATGGTTGAGCCCTAAAATCTTTATTAATTTCTGGAGGTAATTGATCAATTAGCAATAATTCTAATATCCCAAGAATTTCAAAACCCAATTTTTATAACGTTAATGAGACTAAACCTAGATAACCACAATTTATTTGTTTCACCTCACAGCAAGCTTATGTATAAACTCAGTAAATTAAGTTATAAGTCTGGGTTTAGCCTTGTAGGATGATAGATCTTTTGAAAACACCTTAATCAACCAAAAGTCAATTTTTAATTTCATTTTTCCCTCATACTACAATTCTATCAAAATTCAAAATGACAAAGTTATAACAAGACCTCAATAATTTAGCTAAGCAACAAACTCACCTTTATGCCCTTAATATCATCATAATAAACAATTAAGCATACTGATACTTAGTGAAACTGAACAATCATATCTTCCACATCTATAAGAAAATCACAGCAAGAGACCATCACAGCCAAACACAATAACACCCACATTGAGCATTAAACTTAAAAGATACATGCAAACAAAACTTTCATTCCAATTTACTAAAAATCATTATACACCAATTTTCACAATCATAAAATCAACAAAACTGAGTACTAGCTATAATCATTACCTTATCAACATAGCTAGCTTCCAAATTCAGTTCATCTGTCCAGTGTTTACTTTTTCTTTAAAAAAGAATATGAAAGAGGTAAGGATGCTTGGTTAGTTTCGTCACCATCCTTGTTCCAGGGTTCTAGTATCGATTCGCATCTGCCTTGTAAGAAAGGCTTAATAGAGGCTCAGAAACACAATTCATCAATCCATTTGGCGGGGAATTTCAAGGAGGGGAAATCTACCATGACGCAAAGCAAGAACAACGGTCAACAAACCCAAATTCATAATTCACAATCACAACTGATAGATATATAACATATTAACTGAACCTCAACCATCAACCTCGCAGCAGCACCTAACAGTAACAACAACAAAACAACAACAAACAACAACAACAACAACAACAAAAGTACTCAAAACATGGGACTAGCTTACAGTTTAGGTTCTATCACTTTTATCACCAAAAGGAATAGCACCTATAAAAGACCAATCATTCCATTGTGCCAAGCCAAATGTAAATCTAAACCCACACCTCAACAATCACTCTCCGAACCAAAAAAACGAAATTGACTACTTTGAAAGATGTGCTCATCACAGCCTTTATACATGCATGCATCAATGTTTTGAGTGTTCCTTTGTGTGAACTGTAAAATTGTGTTGGTGAAGAATTAGAAAGTGAAGGACTGCCCAAGATTGACGAATGAGCTCAGCTCATTCTATTAGAGACCATTTCTAAGGATTTCAAGAGAAAATTCATCTAAGGAGGGAAAAATGGTCCCCAGGAAACCCACACAGCTTCTCCCCTCTTCCTATAACAGCACAAACCAGCACCACCCAAAGCAGCTGAAACACATTCCCTCCGCTGCGTATCAAAGCAACAAACATATCAAAAAAACCCAATGACCTTACCATTAACTTTCTAACATTTCAATCCATATTTTGCTGTGATTACATTGGAGCAGGAGACTCCGATCTTCAGTTCATTCATAACAATTTGTGGCACATTCAAGGAGGGCAAAGTCAACCACTGCGCAATTGCAATTCAAAATTCAATCAACAAAATCCTACAACTTAAAACCCCTGACACCTCTTAATAGTCAAATACTTCCTCAGTTAAAATAAGGGGTAACTTATGAAGTTAGGAAGAGGTAAAGCATTCAAATAAGGGCCAGACAATGATAAGAATAAAAAATTGCTTGCCAAAGCCAAATGGTACATCAACCACACTAAACAAACGTTCCAATAATCCAAATTAATTTTGACTATTTTAAAAACATACAACTCATCATTTCCTCATTTATATTTATTTATTCAGAAGTTTTTTTTTCCTATGGAGAAGCGAAATCTTTGTCGATGGACAAATTTCAACACAAAAAAATCACTTCTTGGTTAAGAGGGGAAGAGTTGAGAATAAGCCTGCAAATCTCAGAGGCTGTTTTGGCACGTGAGAAAAATCCCGCTACAAATGACCAATGTAATGTTGGATCACCAAAGAGAGGGGCAAAACGTCCTAAGGAAACTCCAAAGCCTCTCCAGCATTATCTTAAGCATCATGCAGATGCAACGATCTTTAGGCACGGGGTATACATTATGCTGATCACTATAAGCGAAGAGACAGGGTGAGGAGACAGAATGTGTGCACTGAAATCACAAGTGACCTTTCTGAATATCAGGCATCAGGCTAAGTGCTAAGCTTAGTAAAAAGCATTCCTACCCAAATTGGGGGAAGAAGAAGAGAGACAAAGAGAATACCTTATAAACCAAAACCCTAACATGGGAATAAAAGAGCAACCAAACAACGTGGCAACAAGCTACAACAATAGCAGTTTCGATTGGGACCCCAAGCAACAAAGATAGATGATGAGAGAGACGTTGTCGACTAGGGCTGTATAATTAAGGAGAGAGGTGGGTCGAATGACTAGAGCGAAAAAGGGGTTTCGAATTGTGAAATATTTAAGAGCCAATCATTCATATACAATCTATCTAATAATTCCTTAGATTTCGCAAAAACAATGCAACATCGTAATTCAAAAGTGCCCATTTCAGGCATAAAGATCAAACCTTTAMCATCATAACTCAACAACCAAAAAACCCCAGTTTCTTACCATATCAAAAATATCATCTTTATAATATTGTGGGTTTATCACAGGTTGGAGGCTCAGATCTGCATTTCATCAAACAATTCGGTGGCGCATTTTTAAGGTGGGAAACGTCTACCATGGCGGCAACACAATTCCATGCCACAAAATCCAACTGAATTGAGTAACTGAACTGACACCCCTAGTAATGTCTGCCAAAGCCAAATGGTAAACATCCACCAAAAAGAATGCTCCATAAACCAAATTTAATTTGATTACTTTAACAATTTAACCCATCATTGCCCCCATTTTTATTTTTATTTTTTATTTTTATTTTGAGGTTTTGGTTCGCTGGGTGCGAATAAGAGGAGACAGATCAGAGCCAAAGTACAGAGTAACAGCCACAAGATWGGAGAAAGAGTAGCAATTGAGCTCTGCAAAACTCTCAGAGGACCATTTTAATGGTTATTGAATTTAAATCACAGGCTGAAGGGAGAGGGGCAAAATGGTCCTTGGGAAACTCCCATGACCTCTCCCTGCCTCATTCTTAAACTAATGAGATTTTGGTTTGTATGAACCCTAAATTCTTGCTTTTACACTGCACCATCTGTTTCAGGTAGAATCATCCTAAAGATGGAAAATTGACATCTACTTCACCTGCAATGCGCAACTGGCCTAACAAGTMTTTGTGAGATATGAGTTCACGATCATGGGAATGAAGGCAGAATCTGCAATTCGTTAACAGTTACTCAGTTAGTGCGCATTAAAAAAGCCAAGTTCACTGACAGCACCAAAAGCCCACATGCTAATGAGCAAATGAAGTCAATGCGACCATGAGAACGAGAAAAAAGAGAAACATATWTCTTATGCACAGCAAACAACAATCATCCTTGTATAGTTAAATGTCTCAATTGTCAAACAATTGCTTAAATAGAAGTATAGGAACCAGACAAGAGACAAAGGGTCAATATTCAAACCATGACGGTAAGGCCGATAACAGAGTAAAGCACATACAACAACTGCTGCCAGGCCAATGGCAAAACCCCGACATCTATGTTTCTCCAACGCAAGACTATGAATTAAAGTAGAACATTTGTATCATCACAGCCTCAATCTAACAGAAGGTCAGGTCCGATGAAGAAAAAAATTCACAACATTGGCTAACATCTAGGAGATTACTTTGTCGTGCATTCACATAACACATGACAGCAGTCACACAACAATGAGCAGGGATTTGGTCTCAACAACAAAACCAAGAGAAATAAAGTTTGATAGAAATGGAAAATAATTAAGTGGGCACAATAAGTGGGGCAGTTACGCGACTATACTACTATCAAACAAGCAACAACAACATCAACTTGACAAATACTAATTAACTTTACTAAGAAAAAGAATATCTCAAAACTAGTCATGTTAACAAGTCCAATCCACCTCAAAGTCACTGAGCTTAGTTTCACATCTAGGATAAAAAAGACAGTATACGTACTCCAACTTATTTCAATCTCCAAAGATAGGTGTAACCCAAAAACACACATCTCAAACATTTTAAGTCAACTCTACTATATACATTTACTCTCATATATTGAAGGCATGCGATATTGCGATTTTTGATACAGTCATGATCAATCTAGGTGAACCATAACTCATTAGTCATARGCATGTCCCTTRGAATCTTTGTTATATTTTGGAGGGGAAAATGCTGAATTAGTTTGGGATACTTGAGTCATCTAAACCTACTCTGGAGTGCTAATAATAAGTTAACAACCTTTTTCCCTAAATCGTCATTCTTACCAATGGTATTTCACTAAATTCAAATTTCATGACATATAAAAACCCAATTTTTACAAAGACAYTGATACTAAACCTAGATAACTATATTTATTGTTATATTTGCTAACCCCATATTGATGAACATCATCACTGGCAGGCTTATCCACTTATGTACAAGGCCTGGGTTGTAGAATCTAGATCTTTTTGAAACACCAAATTGAGGTTAAACATAAAAAGATACATGCAAGCAAGACTTTAACTGCCATTTACTCAAAATAGGTAAACCATATTCTCAGTAAATAAAATCACAAACAGTACTAGGTATAATCAATTACCTTATAAACACAGCTAGCTTCCAAATTCAGTTTTGCTGAACCAGTGTTTCTCTTTCTTAGAAAGAGCGTATAAAAGCTGTCTCTTATACACATCTAAACACAGCTAGCTTCCAAATTCAGTTTTGCTGAACCAGTGTTTCTCTTTCTTAGAAAGAGCGTATAAAAGAGAGTGAGGATAGCCCGATTGTTCCAAGAGATTCTAGTATCAATTCCCGTCCCGCCCATATAAGCTGCAGGCTTTATCCACTTATGTACAAGGCCTGGTTGTAGAATCTAGATCTTTTTGAAACACCAAATTGAGGTTAAACATTAAAAGATACATGCAAGCAAGACTTTAACTGCCATTTCTCAAAATAGGTAAACCATATTCTCAGTAAATAAAATCACAAACAGTACTTGGTATAATCAATTACCTTATAAACACAGCTAGCTTCCAAATTCAGTTTTGCTGAACCAGTGTTTCTCTTTCTTAGAAAGAGCGTATAAAAGAGAGTGAGGATAGCCCGATTGTTCCAAGAGATTCTAGTATCAATTCCCGTCCCGCCCATATAAGAAGGAGCATATAGAGACTCAGAGTCACAAGTAATCAATCAATTTGGTGGGAACTTCAAGGCGGGAAATCTACCATGCGGCAAAGCAAAAACAATAAGTTCAAAGCAACCCAAATTCATAATCACAACCACAACAACAACAGCAGCAACAACAACAAGTACTCAAACATGGGATTAGCTCAATTGGTTAGGCACCATCACTCTTACAACCAAAGGAACAAAATGCAGAAGACCCATCATTCCATTGCTGCCAAGCCAAATGGTAAATCATACCCAACCTCAAAAATCACTCCAAAACCCAAAATGAATTTGACTACTTTGAAATTTTGCTCATCACAGCCTCTTACCACAGCATTCATTAATGTTTTGTGTGTTTGTTTGTTGTTGGCCTGTTA
>SNQN01008333.1:7203-18052 GCA_008642245.1 Bassia scoparia | reverse complement strand
GGAAAAGGTTAAGCCACTCACTATTTCCATAAGCTCTATCAAGATCCTCATAAATGGTATCAGGTGGATCTCTATTGTTACACCAAGAGAACTTAGAACCTTTTCCTGRTAAGTCAGTAACATTGGTCACAATCTTCYAAAAAATGAARTCRTTAACCCCTTGGATAGAATAATTCCCCCCCAATTTTTGAAAAGAATACTCCACTTGATTGAAATCCCCAATGTAGCAAGTTGGTCCAGTATACTTGAGGGAAAGTGAATGGAGGAGGTCCCAAACCCCCCTTCTTTCTTCAATGTAGGGTGCCCCGTAGATACAAAACAAGTAAACCCARGCGTCTCCTTCATTAACCAGTGAAACAATTACATTGTTGTTACAAAATAAGATGGTAACAGAAATACTAGCATGCCAAGGTACAAATAAACCACCTACTAAGCCCTGTAAGTCACAACCACCACTACAAGCAAACCAAGTTTAGCAAATACAAGACTAAGGTTATCAACTCTAGTTTTAGTCTCAGAGAGGAAAACAAAATCCGGGTTAACCTTATTGGTCAACCACTTGATATGGGGAATTGTAAGGGACCCCTCTGTATTTGTACCCCTACAATTCTAAGCCAAAGTCCTCATCTGGCCCCTGGGGCTTTAGGCTAGCCTCTGGGCCTTCAGTAGAGCTAGTAAAAACTGGTTGGGCTTCAGAAATCCTTAATGGTGTAGGTGTGATGGTAATCCAATCTTTCGTCCTTTGACAGCCAAAACTCTCTTCACTATCTGAATCCTCTGGTTCCTCAATCAGAATGTTTTTGCCATTAGTCTTTCCTTTTTCTTTGATAGCCTTAACCTCAGCAGCTTCATCCAGTAGGGCATAAAGTTTAGCATGGACTCTATTACCTAGCATTTTCCTGACTATCTCCCTTTGYTTCCTTTCTTCCTTGATTTGTTTCTGTTGGTTTCCTTCCCATGCAACCGAACACTTTTCTTTTCCTCTTCAGACCAGAGCTGGATGAGCTGGTGACCAGTTTGACCATATGTTCAAAATGCAGGGCCAGGTTGATGGAACTTCCTTCGTCGTCAGAAATTTCTTCAATTCTCCATCCCTTTTGGTCARCATGAAACACACTATCATCCAAGGCAGTAGCTTGCTTTGCATGGAGATTGAACTCAGTAGTCTGTACCTCTTCCTCCCCTAAGCTTTCTRTATTAGGAGCCACCAGCATGGCTACATCATCTTCCAWTCCCTTGTCATCCCCTTCTAAAACATGCATGGCATCAGCTRAGTAGAAACCAGGCTCCCCCTGGCCTTCTTCTTCACTTCCAGTTGGACTATTAGAAGGGGTAGGGCAATGTGGATTTGAGGGTAAAGGAACCTTCTCACCAGCAATGAGATTACAGAATGGCTCAGCTAGGATTCTTAAGATGGTCCAAATATTGTATGATGGGTCATACTCTGGGATAGTAAGGGCTGGAGCAAAAGGGGTGATGGGCCGCTGAAACTCAAATGAGTGCCTCACATTTTCTTCATCAGCACTTGAGGCATCACTGAAATTAGGAGCAGCCCAAATCATCTCACCAGAGTAGTGTTTTTTGATGGGCTGGTTCAACAAATGGGCTAGAAAATTGGTGGGATCTGTTAAGTGGATCAAGAAGTTGGAAAATGGGGACCAAAAGCCTATCCTCACTACCAACTAGCACGTTGATATCCTGCTCATTCCCATAAAAAAGTCTTTCTGCTGAGGTGAACACATGTGTAAAGTCCATTATGTTTCTATAAGGGGGGGGGAGTGGGAGTTGGAAGATAAGGAAAGTGATACGAATTCAGGTGATAGAAGGGGGTTGCCCAGTAAAACCCGGGGGGTATAAGTAGTAGCCAGTAGAAGTTGCCTTGACGTGGTTGGGTGAAGTTCCCATAATAAATGAAGTCTATTGGCCTTCTGACGTAAGGGATTTGCATGCATACGCGAGAATAAAGGACGAACAAAATCCTTAAGTAGATACGGCAATAAATAGCAGAATCTATGTTGTAGGTTCAAGATATTGGGGAGCAAGGAGGTAGTTGGGGAGTAAATACCTGCAGTGGCCTTCGAAGCACCATAAATGGGTGCCGCCACTTGAATGCGTCGCTTCTTTTAGTGCAAGAGACTCAGGCTAGGGCTAGGCATTAAAGGCCTTGCTTGCTTTGACCTAACTGCACCATGAGATTGACGGAGACCCGGTTCACCAGGTTTGCACCAACCAAAAGAACCTATTTCTCATGACTGGTCTAGGAGCAGGAGCTAAATGACATCCTAAAGCACCATCTTGGAACATCTTTGGAGTACAGCAAAGACGTTTCCGACTTTGTGTTGAGGCTGGACTTTTACGCTACCATGAACAATCCTATGCATTTAATCTCTTCAACCTGTTGTTGTTTAGTGCTCATGTATGCATGACATATATTCATGGATTTTCCTCTTCAGAGCACTCTGCATGCAGGCCATTATCGGTGAGATTTAAAGGTGAATGGGAAATTCCTTCTTTGAAAATAGGAATATGTGGGAAATCACAGTTCGGTCATCATCCGAGAAAGAATTCCTTTCGCATGAACCTGAAGAAGCTAGGCTGGCCTCGTTGAATTTTTTGAGGATCCGAAGATTCCAACCCCTAACAATCATTAAGTTTGTAGGAGAAAGAAGGACATCAGTGATTAGTTAGGATGCATCGTTCTAAATTCTCCTGTTGATGGCAATGTTTGTTAGTGTAAACGACTTTCACAGGGATCTTCAAAGTGGCATTGAATGCCGATAACAGGTTTATCTTGATTTGAAGTATTTTGTAGTGTTCCACCTTTGCTTGCATTTGGCCTTTTGTGGCAATTTTCCACATTTCTTGGAGACTCAAACTCTTCATACCTGAAGAAACCCAAGAAATTCACCTGGTCCGAACTCATAGTAGCGCCCAAGATAAGTGGTAAAGATAAGTT
Organism: Bassia scoparia; assembly: GCA_008642245.1. NCBI lineage: Eukaryota > Viridiplantae > Streptophyta > Magnoliopsida > Caryophyllales > Amaranthaceae > Bassia > Bassia scoparia. The sequence goes on along the minus strand of SNQN01008333.1, from coordinate 15,096 downwards.
TATTTTGTCTTTTGCTGGAAAACAGATTGTTAAGTTATTCATCAAAATGAAGCTAGATTTACGAATAAACCAGCACAAAAAGAGGCAAGTTCGCACAAAACCAAAAATTGCACAAAGTTCGAACCATAAATCCCAAAACATCCAAGTCATGAACACAAAATCTTACCAAAAATCTCAAATTCGAGCAGAATCATCCGCAAATATTCAGTTTAAACTAACAAAAATAAAAATACTTAATGTTTAGAATCAATTCCCAAAGATAACAGAAAATAAGAAAAGTAAATAACAACAAACCTGGAAGTATAGTAGTGTGGTGTTTTCGAGACGATAGCGGTGGACGGTAGACAAACTCAGCTCTAATTGTTGTAGAAGCGCGGTCGGCGACAAACGTGGGTATGGTGAACCGCGATGTTATTTGAGCAGGGTCGCGAGGAGTGCCACAACAGCTCTGAGATCTAACTGTGGCAGCAAGCATGGTGAATTGGTGATGGTGAGAAGAGAAGAAAGCGAATTGATTTTTTTAAGGTTGTCGAGTGAAGGGATGTGTTGTGCCATGTATGATGTGTTGTGTTAGAGCCTTAGGGATCCACAATAGTTCAAATCTAAGAGGTTGAAACACTTGCAATCAACATACAAACCTCTCATAACAACCCCCAACAATAGTAAACCTTTTAAAAGTTGTTGGTGGGACCTAATATTTTATTTTCCTTTTTATTTCTAACTTCTACTACTTTATTTTTTCCTTTTATTTCACTCCACACCACTAAATTCACTCACTATACAAACCCTCTCAACATTTCAAACCCCTCAACTTTCAAACCCCAAAATATTCCCACATAAGAGGATTGTTTTCAAACCTTCCCATCACCTACATCCCTCTACAACCCCTTATTGTGGATGCCACATAAGAATTCCACTATCTTTTGCTACTTTATCCAATGGTTAGCTAATTGTTAACTAGCTTACATAAAAACATGTTCCACTTGCCATTAAATGAGACTCATATACCATCCTTATTTATTATTCATCAAACTACAAAATTGTGATTATTTTTCTTTCTATTTTATTTTAAATCCAACAAAAATAGAAATAATTATAAAAATGTCACATATAAAAATGACATTGACTACATTTTATTAATATTAGAAAAGTACTTCAACAATACAATAACTCGAAACAGACATACTATATTAGAGAATAAGTAGAACATACATTGAAAAATAAACTTAAAGAACACAGTTGTTGTCGTCATTGCTTCCAAACGATTCCTAATATGCCACTAGATCGGCTTTTAGTTGATGATACATTTGTCTACTCTAATGGCTACATCATTTCTTAAAAAGGCTTGGAATCCATGCATGTCCTTGATGCAACACTTCAATTGTTGTAGGCGAAACATCACGTTCAACAAAGTTTTATCGTATGTGTCACGTTCATCTCGACAATCATGTTAATGTAAATAATGCAAGCATCATTAATACATCGGAGTTTACTTTTATGCCAACAACGAGCTGGTCACAAAACGATGCAAACGAGCTTGTGTACTCAAAGCTCGTTCAACGTCTTTCGTTCACGTTTCGTGTCATTGTTTGAATAAAAGCCTTTTGGGGTCTTGTGATTGGTGAAGGTTTTAACATACACGGCCCATTCTGGATAAATACCATCATGTAAGATAGTACCCCATATGTATTAGTTTAATTGACACTAAATTGAACATCTGGAGCTTTCCTTATAATTTGTCTTGAAATAAATTTGATCTACTCAAAACATTAATGTCATTATTTGAACCAGCTACACCAAAGTATGCATGCCATATCCACAAGTCTATTGATGCAACTGCTTCAAGCATGATTGTTGGGTATCCATAATCACCTTGAGTGTATTTCCCTTTCCAAGCCGTCGGACAATTTCTCCATGCCCAATGCATGCAATCAAGACTTCCAAGCATGCCRGGGAAGCCATGATATTTTTCGTGCATTTCCAGTAGTTGTTGGACATCTACGTAAGTAGGCTTTCTCATGTACATATCTCCAAACACTTCTATAATAGCACGACAAAATTTAAATAAACACTCTATGGTTGTACTTGTGCCAATTTTTATGTACTCGTCCACAGCATCAGCCGGACTATCATATGCCAAGATTCGAATAGCAGCGGTACATTTTTGTAAGGGGGATAATCCCAATCTTTTAGCAACATCAACTCTTTGTTGAAAAATAATTAGAATGCTTACCAAGTTCCTCTACAATGTGAACGAATAATTCCCTCCTCATTMGGAACCTTCTTCGAAATAAATGGTCTGGATACACAGGTTCAGGTGCAAAGTAATCTAAGTAAAGACRTTYTGCACCACCTTCACGATCACGAGGTACAATTGTTCTCGTTGGATTTTCGAGTCTAGAACGCCCCATTTCTTCAAATGATTCATCAAAGAATTCATCATTCCAGTATTGCTTCCAATCAATGTTAATGGGTGAGTTAGAAGTATTTGACATCTTACAGTGAGGTTATTAGAATGCAAGTGGAGTTCTTTTTGTTTTGGTTTAGTCAAACAGAGTAATGTGCAAAGACTTTGGTTGAACAATAGTTTTACAGGAAGTTTGTACTTTTAAAGGCAAATTTGTAACGACTATTATATAACGGCTAGTATACACATAGTGGATCATTTGATTCTACACTTTTTTAATTAATAAATAATCAACTATTTAAAATTAACTAGGATTTATTTAATGAAAGATTTAAAAAAAACAGTAGAGAAGTTATAAAACAAAATACAGAGTACTATGGAAAGATGAAAAAGTCTAGTTGTAAGTGTAATCCAAACAAAATAAACCAGATAGAAAAGTAGATTGTTAAATGTATGTTACTCTATTCCATACTTTGTCTTAATGATCGAGCAAATTTGGTTGTGATTTTTCCTTGTGCCTTCATCCATATTGGAGGTATCCTTGAGTAGTATCTCAAAGTCGGTTTGACGAATATGTTCTTGCATCAGAGTAAGCCTTTTGGAAGCTAAGTCTTCAAAGTTATTCCACTTCTCTTCAACCACTTCAGAGCTCTTCTTGTTACCCCCTTTCTTCCTTGCCAATTTTGCTGCCTTTTGACTAATCGGACGTTCATCCATAATTTGTACATCATCATTTTTCAGTTGGGCGATAATCAGGCCTAACCATATAAGGATGATATGTTTGGCTAAAATAAGCCTGGTTGTTTGTTGGATATGATAGATTCATASGAATGTAGGAATTATTAATTGTAGGAATTGGCCRAAATATACCCGATTGGGGATGTAATAAATTTGGAGTTGTAATATTGGAGGTTTGATTTTGAGAGTTTTGTGAATTTTTTCCATAATCATGATGTTGTTCTTGCAAGTTATCCATTGGTGATGGCCTAGCTAAAAATTGAACAGTAGTAGAAGATAAAGAAATGAAGAAGGTATGCATGTACTATGTAGAGTTGAAAGATGAAGAATTAACATTGAACGTAATTTTTAGAAAATTAAATACATACATTGGTATTCATCAGATTTAATGTTGTTTAGTTGTGGGAAAACTATCCATATTTAATGTTGTTGCTTAGTTTTCTTCCCAAGCAAATTAGCCTGGCCAAGCTAATTTGAAAAGCCAAGCTAATTGTCCAATTTCATTCCAATGGTTAAGCAAGTAGCTAGGGACTTTTGGAATTTGCAAGCTAGTCCCTAGCTACAACCATTGCACATGCCCTTAGAGGTGGCAAAATAAAACTAACATTAAAAGTTAAAACCCATCAAATAATAYTGTATGATTTTATGATAGGGTTCCCTAAAAATAGCATCATATATGTTTTTTCTTTTTTTTCAACATTTTATAAAGCCATTTTTTAAACCACAACATATGTCAACATATGTGTTGCRTCAGAAATCTTTTTTCTACTAGTGTGAGTTTTGAGGTTTTACCTTAAAGATTGAGAATTAAAAGAATTTCATCAAAGTGAAATTGTGCGTTAATTATATATTTACTAGATTCTTAGCCATTTGTGTTGTTTGTAATTAAATATTGTTTTATTTATTGTATATAACGGAGTACAAGTATATTATTCGATGAAGGGATTATTTTAAGGCGACCTTTAATTACATTTATTAGTAATGTAAAAAGTTACATATTCTGTGTATGCAGTTGATGTTTTGTCAAATTGTCAAATGTAAAGTGTCGTACATAGTGGAAAAATTGCCATAGGTAACGATCATTTTTGGACTTTAAGTAACCAACATCGATGGTTCCTTGTGGCAGTTACCTAAAGTCATTTATTGGTAACCAACATGATGTTTACCATAACATGTTATTTGTAACCACTTTCTTAATTGATGGTTACAAATAACTCATTTTTTTACTTTGACTTTTGATTTTGTTGGTTACTAAAACACATTATAGGTAACTAACAATATTTGATGTACAAATAAGAGTTAATTTGTAACCTATATATATATATGTATTATAGTTAATTACATGTGTATATATGTATATATTATATATATATATTATATATAATATATATATATAATATATATAATATATATATATAATATATATATATATATATATATATAATATATATACATATACATATATATTATACATATGTATATATATACCACACACAACACATAGCCGTGGCGAACGATATGTAAAATGAAAGTTGTTTATAAGACGGGTACACATGCGATTGTCCTTATTTTTTCCCCAAAAGATTGATTCAACTATTTAGGATTGAACTACATTAATGTGCAAATAACACATTGCCTACAATTGTGAGCAAATAGGCTTTGAAAAAAGAATCAAGGTATTAAAAGCCAAAAGGAGAATAATCAAGTTATTAATATGTTGCTATTCTGTTGGCCTCGAACAGCTTGCTATGCCACTACTGACTGCACAACCCCCCTGAAAGCAGTTACCCCTGCAATTGCTGCGCCTTAGGAGCGGACAACTGCAGCTGCTATTGTTGTCTTGCTTCTGCTTCGCATACCTTGTTGTTGCTGCTAGTCGTGTTGCTGTAGACGAGCTGCTTCCCTTGTTGTTGTGGCCGAAACTCGAGGCAGGCTTCGTGGATGGCCTAATACAAGATGAAACAATACAACAAGATACAATAGAGATTGCCTAATACACAGCAAGGCAATAAATAAGCTATAATCTTCTTAAAAGCTACACAATGAACTGTTAAATTAATTTCTAGTTCTAGAGCAGTTAGAGGCATTCCTAACAATATCAAGGATTACTAACAAAAGTCAACATTTGAACTATGAATATTTCAGATGCTTAAAATACACATCATTTCCAATGATTTATGTGACAAATCAACGTACAAAATATAATGCACATGTACTTTTAGCCTGACAGGTGAAGTAACAACATAAGGCCAAATGGGGATGCAATTATATTATACTTCATCTATAATCAAAGATACTAATAAGTGGACAATACCAATTGATTAAGCCATGAAATAAGAGAAAAAGTCCACTAAATACTTACTGTAAACATTGATTTTCTATTTTTATTATTACATTAAAATGGCTCAGAATTGTTTAAATAAATCTTAGAACTCCTTAAAAAATCAAATTTCATATTTAATGAGTTAATTTATTAATGAAAGGTCATAAACACTACAATAGAATTGAGATTAAGATAAATTACTATTCATTAATTGAAGAGCTTAAGTTAAAGTTGGAGTTATATAATCGATAGTTGTTAAAGGCTGCTTGTGTTGAGTTTGCAATGCCCAGCCAGTAGTCAAACTGCACAAGATTCCGCCTCTGGGTTTTATTATTAATTGATAAAATTCTAACAAGAGTGACGCTATCACAGAGTTTTTTTTTATTAGAGCTAATTCACAGGTTAACACAGAACAGTTTTATACTTTGTATACTTGATATATTTTTTCCCAGATGTTATCGGTTGTAGCTTTTTAGAGAGGGAGGAATAAACAGAAGTGGAAGAAGCATGCTCCATCAAAATTTAGCGCAAAGAATCGCTCTGTACATGACAGCGTAACAAACATGAGAAGTTTAGCTTAACTGTTTTACTTTGAAACTCCACTCCAGGTTCTACCACTTCTGACGAGTATGCTCGCCCGTCAAAACTTCAGGCGCTCCAAAAGCATCCCTTATAATCTTCATCATTTGGTCATGTAACAGAAGGTCACATCAGCTAACGAAATGTTGATATAATCCCAACGTTTTGGAAAAATGATATAAATAAATCCAACTTTCAACGATCTTCCCAAAATAAATGCATAGATGAATATATTTTTATCTCGCAAATAAAAATAGTTTGTTGCGTTTTTTGTTACGAGGAAGTATATGAAACAGGGCATTGCAACAATTTTATGCATATGATTCTCAACCAAAGCAAAAATTTCTTCTGAAAGCAGACATAAAACAGATGTGTACCTGGAAACTATGATGAGCTTAGTCACAGACTCGGCCTTGATCTGAACTTTCAAGTTCTGCAAAGTTCATCATGTTTGAACACAACAATACCACGTTTTGATCAGAATCCCTTCTTCCTTGAAAGTACGATGATCATTGCACTGTAATGCCAAAGAATAGGAATTTTCCGTATGCTAAATAGTCAAACACATAAGTTATGCAGATGAAAGACAATTTTTTTGAATCAGCCAAAAAATGAAGATTGCTAGAATCCATGAAAAGATAAAATACCTTAAAACAGTTTAGACGAGTGGTCCAAAAAGGGTTTGATTTCATTTTCATGTATGGTTGAACTAATCGCAAAAGTCAAATTAATCAGACATGGGCTATTTGGTGTTATTCATTAATCAAAACTGGAATGAAATGCAATTGACATCTAGCTAAAATGTTAAAGAAATATCAGGCTCACCTCAATCTCCATCTTCAATCGATCGCCAGCTTCATTCGATCTCCACCCCAACTTCATTCGTGTCACCAAGTTTCCATGTAATTTCGTGTCACCTCAAGGCAGTGAAGGACAAGGGGAAGTTGGAGGCTTTAAAGCTGGATACCGCAAAAAAAATATAAAAAATGAAAGGTTAAATATCATGATAAGTTCAAAAAATTCTCAAAGAGAGAACATAAGGAGTAGATCTAAAATTAATACTTGTATTTTTGTTGAAGATATGGCAGATCAAGACTTCAAGTTAAAGCTAAGTGTTTGAATTTTTATCGGAGTGGATCCATAAAAATTACTGACAATGTTCGATCAAGAAAGCATAAGATTMACCRCTTCAATAWGAGTARCTCCCTCTTGAAGCCCCTCCAACTCTTCTAGGTTCTTGGCAAAGGGTGCAGCAGATGCGTCTAAATTCTATCTATTTGTGGTGACAAGACCCTGCACAAATAGAAAAAAAAATCAAGCAGAGCAATGCAGAGTAATTATTTAACACAACGACACTACCCTTTATTATAATATCTTTCATTTCTTGACATGAGAATAACCTTCAATATTCAGTGACTAAACCAAACAAGCCAAATATTAAGTATGTCATGGCTTAGAAGATTTAAAAACAGAAACTCATATGGTGCTACTTGCATTACATAACTATAGCAGCAAATAGATTCAAAGTCAAGCTGACAAGCCACGGGAAAATAGAAAAAAGAAGAGAACAAAAAAAAAAATGACACATTTAGGTCTAAGTAAAATAGCATTCAGAAACGTATCACAATAGCAGAGCTATGAGCTATGAGCCTCTGACATAACAACTATACTCAAAGCTACTACTAATATAACACAAAGTTCACCTTGAATCAACCCTTGATCTGTAAATAACATCAAGAATACAAGGACTTTGCAAAAATAACAAATCATCAAGACTAAATCCCTAAATTTAATGAAAGGTACCTAAAGATTATTATAAGTTATAAGAAAGGTACTCTCTAATTGA
>SNQN01008331.1:14831-29635 GCA_008642245.1 Bassia scoparia | reverse complement strand
TTTGCCAACTCCAAATGTAAGAGGTATTTCCACAACCGTCTCAAGCCATCGAAGCTTTGCTGGACTGCCGTTTACCGTAAGCAGCACAAGAAGGTTGGCTCATTTTCTTTTTTACTTCCATATCGATGAAGTGATGAAACTAATATTTGATTGTTCTTTTGAATTAACATGTAAGTCTTCTGACWTTGACATTTTTTTCTATCATATATAGGACATTTCTGCAGAAGCTGTGAAGAAGAGAAGAAGAGCAACCAAGAAGCCATACTCAAGGTCTATTGTTGGAGCAACTTTGGAAGTTATCCAGAAGAAGAGAGCTGAGAAGCCAGAAGTGAGAGACGCCGCAAGAGAGGCTGCCCTTCGGTTAGTCTTTTGCTTACTCTCAATATATGTATATTTTTGTTCGAGAATTTACTCCATTATTGAGTATTGGTAGCTGTAGTTAATTGTGTTCTGATGATAGAAACTGGGAGGTTGATTATAACATGTTATGACATACTATATCAATATTTCAGTGAAATCAAGGAAAGGATCAAGAAGACCAAGGATGAGAAGAAGGCAAAGAAAGCCGAGGTATCAAAGTCACAGAAGGCTGCAACCAAGGGAGCTCCCAAGGGTGGTGCACCCAAGGGCCCTAAGTTGGGAGGTGGAGGTGGAAAGCGATAAGCTATTCATCTTACCTAGTGTTAGATTTGCATTCAGTTAAGAACAGTGCAATTTTGGTTATGTTTGGAAGTAGACGTTTCTTATTTCCTACTGATATCTATGTACCTCCAGATTTAATTTGGTTATGTGAGATTTATATCTTTTTATTCAAGTGTTGTCATACTTGTTACTTGTGTTTCCTGTTATTTACAAAGTAGTAAATTTCTTCTCAAGTTTTTGCTCCCGCCTCTCAAGGCATTTGCGATTTGAGAGCTGAACCTTTTACAGTTTTGCCCATATTGTCTTGGGCTGGTGTTATTCTCTTTAAATCAAATGGGGTCATTTCGTAGTTTTATTGCGTTTACTCTCATCTGGTTGATGCTGAAAGAGTGAAAGTTGTCAATTTATAGTATCTCATCTGGTTGATGCTGAAAGAGTGAAAGTTGTCAATTTATAGTATTGTTCTGGCCTAATCGTTTCTGAATTGTTTAATACTGAGTCAATTCTAACTATTTAGCAGTGGCTAATAGATAAGCAGTTGTTCCCGGTGTTTTCCGTCAAGAGAATTATCCATGCTGATGGTCATTTAGTGCCATTGTTTAGTGTTTATGTTTGGAGAGCATTAGTCATGTATCATCTTAGCACTAAATAAAGATTACATTGCGGATTATAAGCCTACAGGATGATGTTATGTGATTGACTAATGACTAGTTGCCTTGCGGGTTGTATAATCAAATTTGTGTGATGCATTCACACATCTTTCATTCCTTTTTTTAGTACCGTTCCTGACATAAATAGTCGGTATTAGGGTTACAAAGACCTTGCTCCTATATTAACAATAATAAAACTAAACTGATACAAACGAGTCACTACTCCTCCTAATATGGCTGAGCATCGTTCCATAATCGGATCGGAATCGACTGGATTGACGGACCGAAATCTTAAAAAAAGTCGAACCTGGATCGAATCTGAATTTATTTCGGTCTAGACCTGGATCGAACCTGAAAATTCAGATCCAGATCTGGATCGGACCTGTTGGATCAATTTAATATATTTTTACAAAAATAATTTCACAACAATTTCATAAACAGTAACATTCACAAATCACACGCACTAACTTTCACTTCAATAATAATTTCATAACAATTTCACAATCATTAACAATTTCAATATAATAAAATTAAATAAGTAAATCAATTGGGAAAAAACCCACGAGACTTTTCTGRCAAGTTTGCTGGTAGTGCCATTGGATGCGCTGTGTTGCCTTCGACGACGGGGGCGACCGCAGCGAGAGAAGTCGCAACTGCAGCGACGGGGCAATGTCTACGTACGAACACTGCATTAGGCTACGCATTGCGTGCGAACTGCGCAGAAGTTTGCCCTAGCCTGAGGGCAAGCGCGAGAGTGTTGGCTGATTGTTGCGAATAGTGGAGCAATGGCTTGGGATGGAGAAGCCGACGAAGTGGGGGAGGCTGCGGTAGCCGGATGAGAGGTTGGAGGTTTTTTAAGTTTTGGGATTTGAGAAGTTTTGAAATCTGAACCTGAAAACGTTTTGGGGGTTATTAGTATATACAGACAATACATAAGACATTTTTATATATATTTTTTTTAAAAAATAAAAAATATATATTTATTAAATCCGTCCATTCGGTTCCATCGTCCGGGACTTTGAAAACTCCCTTTTGGACCGGACCGAAAAGAACGGCTCCCCTAATCTGACCTGGACCGGATCGGCGTTCCGGTCCGATTTCAGGGTCCAGACCGCCTGTTTGCTCACCCCCTACATCTAGAACAATCACTAAAGTAAACCACAACAACAAACGAAGATTAAACACGTTACGAACATTTACCATTGACCAATTTTATTCTTTTCTTGCGGATTTGAACTATTAGCAACTTTGAGGGGAATTTGCTCACAGCTCTCTTTTTTGATTATAGCAACCAAGATCTTACATGCGGCATCCCTGAGACGAACGTCGCCCTAACATGGATTTGTGGCTCATGATGGGGATGACTCTTTGAACTGCGTACGACTTGGAACTGTACCCTCCCTCGGGAGTACCTTCTACTCTCTATGAAGACTTGACCACGTTGGAGAGCACACGCCATCGATGTGCCTCGCTTCATGATTAAATTTGAGGGATTGATAAGACATCATTGCTAAAAAAAAAGCTCCTTGAATGAACTGCGATCACAATTCTGACATAAACTGCCACTCTACTTCCAAACAACAACTACCACAACCCCATTAACTGCTATCTTTACACACCACCGGTAGCATACCAACCAAACTATACCCTTGGATTATTTTCGGCAACTCCGCGCGGAACGAACCCAACCTGCCGAACTAACCCAACCCATAAACCCAAACTCCGGAACCCTAACGCCAAGACCCAACACCACGCCCCAAGAAACCAGACCCGATAATCCCAAGATTCCAAATCCCGACCCCAAGCTCGATGCGTCGAAAAGGGGCCTCCCGACTGCCGATGACCCTTAACCTCAAAAAAAACAACTTAGCCCATAAGGAAAGATCAAGAAGACGCATACTACAAACAAGACGCCAAACCATTAAGTAGGATCAGCACCACCGAGAACAACACATCCACCCAAAACAAGCAACAACCATCCCCGCCATTGAAACCGGAGGAAAAACTACCAAGAAACCACTTAACAAGGTAGGAATGAGTTTAATGACTCGTAGACTGTCGAAAAACATCACCGCCTTGAGTAGACTGAAGGCTTACGCGGTGGTTGCGTGTGTGTAAATCCACACGCGCCTCCGGGAGCCTCGACGGCGGCAGCCTATGTTGTTGGCATCTTAGAGAGGAATATAGTTTAGGAGGAGAAAGAGTGAATTCTAGAGTTGCCTCGAACTGGTAATTTAATGTATCTTTCATCTTTCAAGAACTTCATTTACAACTATTTTTACCATACTTACTACTCCATTAAAAGTTTCAATGAATACCTGAATTTGTTCTTATAGAATGAAGTTAGTATAGCAATATTAACAAACAATAAGTGATAGTCACTTATATAACGACCATATGCTATATGGCGGCTTTAGATTACGGGATGACAGAAACTGACATCGCGACACGACCTGGTGAAAGATAGGGTTTAATTGTTGTAATTTCACACAAAACAAAAAATGCTTCACACGAACTGACCTGAAAAATTGGTCTGGTATCTAGTGTTGAAATTTTTGACACCAAACCAACCGGAAAAAATAAAAATGTGCCAAAAAAAATTATATGGAAAATAAAGGAAAGTTAAAAATATCTAAATCTAAGCGCCTAATCTTCTCCATCACTCATTATTCTTCTCCGTGTATTCACTCCTTGTCTTCTCCTTCATTCAGATTTCTGACAATCCTTTTCTCTCTTCTTTTATTTCATCAATATAAATCCAAAAAAAACCTCTAATAAATTGCAACAATAAAGTAAAAAAAATAAAAACCAAACAAATCTGTTTAGTATGGGTTGTTTGAATTCAGAAGTTACTTTTGTAAACTTGGTCACTTATATTATGGGTATGAACTTAAACTTTTTCTATGATTACAAATGGTTTAGCTAAGAAATTCAGTAACGAATCATGTGTTTCGGGGTTCCATATATCGGGTTGACCTACCCAACAAATATTCGGTTTCTCACACTTAATTTTGATTATTTTCCGAAGATAAATAAAAGGTCAAAATATCATCAGGTTGATCCATAAAAATTTTCAGGTTGGCTTAGGTCTAAAAAACGTTGATTCAACAAAAAATGCGAGCTAGGGTCGAGATTTTCGAACCCTTAACCCGAAACCCGACATTTTCGCCTTTAGCTTATAAGAGAAAAACTTTGATTCTTTCTCTTTACAACTATTGAGTCAGGAAAAGACATAGCGTTTAATGTATGTTGATGAATGCAAAATAATAGTCCATTTTCAAGCAACTTTCGTAATTATCCTTACTTTACTTCCCTCGATTTTTAACCCACGTACCACTACATAACGACGTTTAAAAATTGCATGCTATACCATGGTATTGGCGCCTGGCGTAGGCATAAAGACCATGGATATGACGCCTAGTTTARGCGTATGCTAGGCGCCAATACCATGTTATGACATGCAATTTTCAAGCATTGTTTTGTTTTAATTTACGATGGACTTTTTCGGTCTGCTCCGTCAAAAATTCCGACGACTAACAACGGTTATGTGTGAAATACTATGGTCGAAACAATGATCCTTGGTCGTCCGTGGTGGTATGTGGATTCAAGAGAGAAAAAATGATGTAAATAAAGGATGGACATTTACAGAAAGTTCATACGAAATATGAACTTTATTTCAAATATTTGTGGACTTCATTTAGCATCTCAATTGTTGTATCGACCCTAACAATTTCATTTTTTTAGAGTCAAACTTTGTAAACTTTAACAATTAATCTTTGATAGAATTTTTTTTGTAATAAATTGCATAAGTTGTAACAACTGATATAATTATAAAACAATACTTGACTATGAAGTAGCAGGTCACTTACCCATTCCTATTAGAGCATTAAGCTCTATAATTAAGTAAAGCAAAGTCACCACTTCTTAACAATCTCAATTATAGGCGAATAGTTTACACGGTGGATAAACCGAGTTTCTGGGCAAACACACGACTAACCTAAATTATGCTAATCCTTCTTGCTGCTGGATATGATCGCCTTCGGCCGCGTCTTAAACAAAATCTTCTGTCTAATGATCCCCACCACATCCAACTCCACAGTYGCCGCCGACGATTCAGMGCTCGTGCTTTGATCTCCACCCGAATGTTTCACCTTCTTCAGCACCAAAAGCGGCTTCTTCAGCTTCACCTTTGATCCTGTCAGTTCATGGTATCCAATCGTAAATGTGTACGTCTCCTGCATCACACACACACACAACAACAACAACAACAACAACGACAACTCGTCATCCTCACAAAAACCACTTCATCCTTCGATTAACGAACACTTGAACTGTTACAACCAATGCCTCGGATAAACAAATGCAGCAGAAATCCAAATAAACCCTAGAATTTACATTTGCAATTAACAAACACTGAAGTTACAAATTCAATTGTGATTGTAATACAGTGAATAATCAATGAAAATCATAAGAAGCGTTTAAGGACCTGAACGAAGGGCGCGCAAAGCGGCCGATGACGAGTGTTTGGAGTTCAGATTGAGCTTCGATTACGCCTTGCAATCAATAATGCCCATCTTTGCAATATCTTTTCCGCAACTGCACTTCACTTGAATCGGCCCCATTTTTCTGGTTTTACTTCTTCTTTGAGTTCGATTCGTTGATTCAATTTCAGTTTTGTTGGAGAGAGATAATGAGTAAGTGGCGCCAAAACACAACAACAGTTTCCGCGCTTTTATCCTGGATGGAGCTTAAACGGTGTCGTTTAGAGCTTGGGCTCACTTAGGCTGAGTTTGTTAAATTGTTAATATAGAATTGAAATTATTTTAAAGAAATGGAAAAATAAGGTAGTCTTTTAAACAGGGTGATACCTAATTAATTTCCTCAACTATGATCTAACATAATACGTCTAGAACATAATATAAAATGAATTTTTAATTAAATGACTCACATTAGCTATTGAGCCAAAAGTTTAATTCTTTAGATAAAAATTAATTGTATCGGTGTGTAATTGTAAAATAAGTGACAAATTCTCAATCAACTTCAAAATCTTCAAAGGGGCTTACACACACTTGTGAAGGTTGTGATTGAATTTATGATGACACTTGACGAGATTAACCTTCAATGTCGATAATATAATAGTAAAGAAAAGTGAAATTAGGAACCTCCACTTGAGGAAACTGTAATTGTCCATACATCGATTGAGTGAAAACATGCTACAAGCCACATTAGCTATTCAATTATTTGTTCTGTTAGCTTCACCGTAAATATGAGGATCAAATAACCAAAAAAGAATTGAATCTTACTTGTCAAAGATACAGTTATAACACAGAGTACAGTATTTTATTTGAAATAATTAAAATATTGAAAAACAAACTGAATATGTGATTCTTTCTGTTAAAAAGTAGTGTAAAATAGTGCAACATGCTACACAAAACACAAATTATAGAAACCACACAAGTTAAACCGCCTATCAGATAACCTTATTGTTAGGTGTATTGGAAAGTTAAAGATTCTTCTGTTTTATTTGGTCTTCTCTTTATAATTATGCTATTAGATAATAATTACATATAAAATGACTTAATTACCAATTTTGGTGCATCATGCATCATCTAGGCCTCATTAAACATAAATAAGGCTATGGCAAGTTGATTTCGATGCATCAGTGTTTAGCGGTGTAGGTGTTGGATGGCAACATGGCATCATTGTTATACCGGAATGATCACTTTTGGTTCATGTAGCCGATCCCACTATGGGACTAGCAAGACTCTGTTTGATGAATAACATACAATAGAGATCATATACATATATCAACATGCTATACAATATGTTGCGAAAAAGGAGTAATTACTTGGGTAATATACTCATTAGTCATTACAGTACATAAAAGAGAACTGAACTTTTTTTTCATGATGTTAACAGTGCACTACTGATAAAACTTGCTAACATGAGTCTGATCCCCATTTATGATGACTCTGTCCAGGGAACTCGACGAAGATCTAATATCAATAAAAGATCTTTGTTCTCCGAATTTTCGTAGTAATGTACAATAGTCCTGGTGGTAAGTAACAACTGCCCTCTTAAGCACCATATGCCGTGGAGCCTGTGAGAGTTTTAATGGCAAATCGATACATGGATCATCGAACAAATCCTCAAATACGGGCAGTCTGGTTCCTCTTAGCCGACCTCAGCATCCTTTTGGCGCGCTGTCTCTTTTGGATGAGAGCTCTTGCTCCTGTTCTTGCTGATAATGTGTAATGCTCCTCGACTGCAATCATCTTTCTTTACTGGACTCAGCAGCACATAAGGCAACTATTGGAGCTTATTTCTTTTCTTGCATAGTGACAGCAAACTTAGGCTTTGTGCCGTGACTATTGTCCTAGTTGCCAGCAGTTTTTTCGCCCCAGGAGTGATCCGATACTGAGCAGAAAGATACACAGTTTCGATCCCTCTTTCTCCTTGAGCATGGAGTCTATGATACCGATAGATTAGGAATGCTCAGCATGCTGCTTCCCCACCTGCAATGAATATCAGAACAAATATGCAAAAATTGTAACAACGTGATTGCTTTGTCGTTTATATTTAGTCCTCTTTTTGACAAGAAACTGCATACATTGATCAGATCAAGTATAGAAAGGAGATGAATCTTTCCTCTTAGGTCTAGAAGTTACCCGCCTTTGGAGATCTACTGGTGCTTTCTTCGACAACTCCTGCGAGTTTTCAGCTCCGTTCTTCACTCTTACATTCATCCTTGGTCTATTCGTCCTTGAACATCAGTTTGACATAACTAGTACAGAAAATCAGTGTGTTTTAAAATAGCCTGATATAATGCAACATTTTTTAGCCAACATTCTACCTTCTTGTCTCCGTTTGATTTGATCGATTTCCTTTTTTGGTTGTGGTGTGTCATCCTAACAGCAAAAAACCAAAAACAATGCAAGTATTAGAAGCAATACAAATCAACAATCTGCAATCGAAGCTTTGAATCAGCTACTTACCACATGCTGAATGAAATCGAAACACGGGTCATACTGTCTATGCCTTTGGTTTGTTCTTGGTTACAATGCTTCCTAATTTCCAGATAGAAATACCGGTCGATGTCCTTCAAAGACCGGAATATATACCCATTTACAGGATCAGTGTAGTCGCAAATGATTAAAAATATCGAATTAGACTTATGACGAACTCAAAACTGCTAAACAAATGCAACCAAATTGCTCAAATCGTTCGAGATAGTTAGGACTGTAATATTGCGACATTATAATGATTATAGATAATGATTAGAAATGCATAAAAGCAAACTCAAATCAAGGAGATTAACAAGGCTATTATGAAGATTGTTAGTCCTAAGAAGAATGACAGCAACAATTTCTAAGACTAATTACTCTCAAGCATACAAAAGATCATGTGAAATACAGAGATATAAAATGTCATTATTCAAGCATTATTAATGTATTATACTACAAATTCAATCAAATCAAAATCAGCCCTCTTTCACACATTATTTATTAACTGCCTTCAATTCATCAATGCATTGATAATGCTGATCATCATCATCATCATCATCTGAGTTCAGTTGCATGCAGATACAGATTCTGACAACAGAAAAGCTCAATTATATTTATATATATATCAGAACAAATCATTCATATTTATAACAAAGCATTAATGTAATAATCATCTAAGAAATAACACTACAATAAACAAATTAAAAAACAAAAATTTGAAATTAATTTCAGAAAAAGAGAGATTAATTAAGATAGTGAGTGTTACTCTATCTTTTTTGCCACTTTTCCTAACTCTGATCTCAACCTTCCAACCCTCAGGAAGCCAATCTTCTCCTCTAAGTTGGTCTCCCATAACAACCAAACTAACTAAACTTCCTAAAAATGTAAACTTTATAAAAAAGAAGTGATTGAGGGCAGTTTAATTTAATGGTATGAGGCTAAAATGTAGGTGGCACCGCTAAAATCTGAGGAAGCTAACAAACATCAGTCACAATTTTGCTACTCACTCACTCACTCAGTCACTCACTTGCTCACTCTTTAAGTTCACTCACTTTGATCATCAGTTTTATTATAATAGCTAAAATAATAAAAATAGTATAATAAAGTGGCAGAATTAAGAGCAGAACAGAACACCAAGAGGGTTGATGTCACACGTGGATGCTACCAAACTCACTCGGGTAAAACTAACGCACATCTTTATTTTTTCACAGTTTCACCCACTCACTCACTCAGTAGTAGTGACGACTGACGAGTGAGTGAGTAGTTTGTCAAACGGACCTAGGCCACACTCGTTATGGGAAGTGCAAGTCCACATTACAAGATCAAGGAGGTTTCATCATCTCAAAATCAGGTCATATGGCAATGAGGGGAGTAGTCATCACTTAGTCTTATATAGTGGTCTTAACTCTCGAATTCTTTCGACGTGAGATTTATCACCACAACACTCCTCCGTTAATTTCAATGTGAGACAACACATTCACTCACATGAATTATTCGCGGGGCTAACATAGTTTAAGCAGTGATTGTTTAAGAGTGAGTTGTTTAAGTTCCAAGGAAGGACAAGAGCATGGTAGTTCCACTATCTCTCTCGTGTACAGTTCCCTCTTCAGCCCCTCATCATCATATTATGCGCGCCAAAGTTTGTGAATTGTTGTGTATTGCTTGCCATTTGTCTTGTTTGTTTTCTCCAACATTGTGGACTTCACTCAACGTGTCTTATTATTTACGTGACATCTTTCATTTATTCCTTTCTCCTTTTTATTTCACATTATAGTGTTTGCATGATGCAATTATATTTACTTCAAAACTCTATTTATCTATCTATATAACCGACACCGCGGTAAATATTCGACATTAGCTTAGTGATTTAGGCAAAGACTGATATATATATCAGATGAAAACCAGATTGTGTTATTGTACACCAGATGCATCCAATTTTTTTTAAAAAGATCTATCTTTTATAATTGTATTTCATAAGTTATACTCCGTATTACTTATATCGAGTGAAAGAGCGTGATTCTAACTTAACGACAAACTTATTCTTACCTTTATATATAGGGGTAAACAAAATTAATTAATTAACTATTGATTAGATTATTCAATACAAAAACTAAACTTTCACCAAGATTTCGGGTCGTCAAATAATGATTGTTTTACACTTAAATTAAAAATCCTGTTTAATAAAGTGGACACAAGTACACAACAATTGTGTTGAGCCGCGTGAATAATTCACATGTGAGTGAATGTGTGTTGTCCCACATTGAAATTAAGGGGGGAGTGTTAAGGTAATAAATCCATATCGAAAGAATTCGAGAGTGTGAGATCACATTATAAGGCTAAGAAGCTACTCCCTCTTGTCATATGGTTTGAGATGGAACTCTTAATCTTGTGATGTTGACTTGCACTTCCCATGACGGGGCGACTCAGGCCGTTTGACAATTATACTCCGTATACTTCAATGAAAGATTATCCTTCAAAAAATAATCTCAAAATCATGTTGTTTCAATATAAATTGCTTGCTTTGGCAAACAATGTTACATGTTATTACATGCTACCCTTTGAACAACGTAACAAGTCAATTATCAACAAAGACAATATATAATACGGAGTACTACAACTTCAACTTCAACTTCAACTTGTCAATTAAAAATAGGCACTCTGTTACCCCATGAACAAGTCATATGTGAGTGTACTGTTGTTCCACATTAAATTAAGGGGGAGTGTCGTGATGATAAATCCACAGAATTCAAGAGTTGGTACCACATTATATGTCTAAGGGACTATCCTCCATTGTCATATGGTTTGAGGTGGAATCTCATTGGCTTGTGACGTGGAGTTGTACTCCCGTGACAAGTGTTGCACTGGCCCGTTTGGTCACACCTTAGCATAATAACATCACAACTAGTAACACAAATTCCAACTATTGTACAAGAAAAGGCTAGAATTATCGATGCTTTGCTTAGGGCGTGAACTCGAACAATCAACAAATTTGTACCAAAAGTTTTTTTGGTGTATTATTACACAATTGGGTAGGTAATGTAATAAGAAATGGAATACAATAATATTATGAAGCAAATTAAAAGAGCAAACTACTGATCAAGAATAATTAATGTAATCTCCTCATTATTCGTTCAAAAAAGTCTGCTACAAAAAATTGATAAAATCAACAAGAACTATATATATAAATATATACACACATATATGAATTAAATGCTTATTCATACATATAAGAATAGAATTAAGTAGGTATGCAAAATTAAACAAAATTGTTATGATCAACTTGTGCAGCTCTATCATCGAAGGCTACGTACTCCATCATCGATTATGAGAGGATTCCAAGAACCACCGGGATACTCCTATGGGAAACACCGTAACACTCGATCGTCGTTGCTCGTGAAATAAGACGGCTTCCATTTGCGGACTGCAGAAGAAGCATATGCTAATAAGAGGGTAGTCATCAATTATCGAGTAGTACAAAGGATGACGAAGTGTTTCGGCTTATCATGGAAGCAATCAACCCAATTAAAGGAATGAAGGAAAGAATATATATATTCAGAAATTATAGAGAGAAGATTATTATTGATGATTAGCAGATTAGAATGAATGCTTAAGTGGGCTGTTATATAAAGATATGGTAAGCTAATTAAGGGTGTCAAAAATAATAATTAGGTTTGCATGAATTATTAGCACACGTAGAGAAGAGATATTTTAATGAGAACATATCATAAGGTATCATGCATGATGACGCTCTCTTCTAACTTGGGGGCAAATCATCTTACTATTGCAATTAAGCAAAGTGGTTGACTTATTAAATATTTTTCTTGGTCAAAAATTAGGGTTGTTCAATATTTAATTTGTTGAACATATAAGCAAGCCTGTACTCACTGCTTTCTGAACATAAAAGCTCATTTTTACAAGAATTAAGCAAGTTTTTTTTATCATGAGAATTATATATGCAACTTTAGTTTTAATGTCATTGCGTGTGTTCTAAGAATAAGCCCGTATAGAAAACATGCAATTATTAGGAACTATTTGGCTCTATTCTCGTAAACTTATTTAAATAAATTTCGTTAAAAATAAGTTCAAATAAACAAAATTCATTTGATGAAACAAGGTTTCCGCATCAACGCATGCTGCATAACACTCAATTGGTTGACAAAGGTATCAAGTTTAATTTTGTACAGAGTTTCATGGAAGATTTCTTCCCCTTTGTTAAATWCGTMGAAATTTGACTTGAATTATTGTTTGGTTGACAAGAGAATATTACATTTACTTGTTAATACTCTTATGAATACGTATYTGAATCAATAAGTTGAAATCRTGATTAAYATTTGTCGAGATAATTCCCTCTATTTACTCCATTTCAAGGCAAACAATCTATTTTCCGATTCCTAGAAAATAAAAAATTCCAATGGAATTAGACTTCAACCAAACAACTAACACCTCAATCAAAAAAAGAATTGATCAAATAATGGGTGTTATAACACTATGATGTCACATATTTTTCTAGTATTAATGATGATAACTCTCAATGTTCTAGTCGCACCAATCATGAATTGAGTTAGATAACATTTCGGAAGCCAATTCAAGCATTTTATCAAGCATATTCTATCTTAATTAAACATTGATCTTACTCATAATCAAATGCATGCTTAAAATTAAATACAAAATGTCAAAGTACATACGTGTCGTTGCCTGGAAGTTGTTGTAGAGAAATTTTATATGGGTTGTTGGGAGTTTTATTTGCTTAAATTTATCACATAATGCTAAATAATTTATCCTCAATAACACCTAATTAATCAATCAAATTTGAAAACTCCTACTATTAAGAACATAATTCATAATTACAACCTTGTATGTGATGAATAAATAATTAAAGTAATAAAGTATGGTAACAACATATGCTCATTAGATTCAATTAGATTATTAAGAAAGGATCGACCTACTTGGGCTTGTTAGGTCAATATTATCATGTATGAATACATCAAAATTCAGCAGCTCTTATGCAAGTCTCATTCAATAAGGTGATATGTCTTGTCTAAGTCGATTTCAAGAGTAAATTAAACCAACCACATTTACGACTTAGAACAAAGGATTTTTCAGGCAATGACAAGCATTACTTTTCACACTCTACTTCGAATAATAGTATAAAATGTCAATTCTCATCCGTCATCAAYAAGAAAAAATAAAACATGAATGTTTAATTAATTACCAAAAGAATAAGTCCAAATAAATCATACCAATCAATACTCATCTTAATTAACTTATTCTCATTTGTAAGTATATAGTTATGGNAAATTCAGCAGCTCTTATGCAAGTCTCATTCAATAAGGTGATATGTCTTGTCTAAGTCGATTTCAAGAGTAAATTAAACCAACCACATTTACGACTTAGAACAAAGGATTTTTCAGGCAATGACAAGCATTACTTTTCACACTCTACTTCGAATAATAGTATAAAATGTCAATTCTCATCCGTCATCAATAAGAAAAAATAAAACATGAATGTTTAATTAATTACCAAAAGAATAAGTCCAAATAAATCATACCAATCAATACTCATCTTAATTAACTTATTCTCATTTGTAAGTATATAGTTATGGTCTTATGGACAACGCTACACCCCAAACTTATGATACATTATTATTTGTTATATTGAGCTACAATTTTTTTTTTTAATTTTTTATAATGGGCCTTTTTGGAGTGATAAATAACGTCCTTATTTATGGACAATCCAAATTTGAAGTACCTCAGGTCCATAATAATCTACATAAATACCCCCGGTCCATGATAATTGTTGTATTCTTTCTATTACGAAGAAGGCACTTGATTTCTACAAAAATTTAAAATAAAATACGTGGTTGATACACAGTTGAACCGTTATCCATGCTTCTGAAAAATCTGGGTAATTAACTCAATTCACATACAAGACAAAAGTGATACAAAGGATAATATATGCCAGCAAATATGCCAAATACATATTATATCCTAAAAACAGCTCAACTGAGAGCAACAGCAGATGCAGTACAATTCTGATTTCTGAACATACTCATTGACATGATATATGTGTTACGTATACAATAATATGAACACACTACTAGAGAAACTAATTAATTAATTAATTAATTAACTAAAACTATAACATCAATCAAATTTAACTAACTAGTTAACACTGGTGATGAATTTTCTATATAACAGCAGGAAAAATTGAATTGGGTGATTGAAATCTGATCAATTGTGAAGTGGGTTAGGCCCTGTTGGAGTTGCAGTGTGTGTGACAGCATGAAATGTCTTTACCTCCTCACTCTCACCATGACTTGTCGTTCTTACTCGTTCTGTTCTACCGGAGTCTACACTCCCCTGATGACGAAGCTGRAAATCGCGCCTTTCGGATCTGGATTCGACTCCACGCACAGCCATGATCAGCACGCTTGCGAGAAGCAGCATCATAACAACAGCAGCGCAGAGTTTTGTACACGACGACGATGGCGGATAGGTTTGATGATGAT
>SNQN01008331.1:0-14806 GCA_008642245.1 Bassia scoparia | reverse complement strand
AGTTGCATCAGATGACACGATACTTACAACAACAAAGCTCCAAATTATATTGATTGATATATATCGAACAACATTCATATTATACAAACATTAATGTTAATTATCCATCTAAGAAATAACACTTACAAATATAACAATTTAAAAAAAAATAGCAAAACTTGAAATTAATTTCCAGGACAAAGAGAGATAATTTAAAGATAGTGAGTGCGATACTACTCTTATCTTGTCATCGACAGCACACTTCTTCTATACTTGCTGATCTTCCAACGTTCCCAACTCATGGAAGCCGATCTTCTCTACTAAGTTCGTCTCCTCACATAACAAGCTACAAACAACTAAACTTAGCCCTAAAAATGTAACACTTTATCAAAAAGAATGCCATGAGGGCGTATTTTAATCTAATGGTATGAGCCCTAAATCAGTCACAGGTGCACCGCTAAAATCTGAGGAAAGCTAACAAACATCTCCATATTTGCTACTCAGCTCCTCAGGCTCAGCAGCTTGTCACTTGCTCCTCGGTGTTGAGGCCATCACTTGATGTTCGATTCAGTTTTATATAATAGCCATAATGAAAATAAAAAATTAATATAATAATAGTGGCAGAATTAAGAAGACACGAACAGCCAACCAAGAGCTTTGATGTCACACGACAGTGGATTGCCTACCAAACGTCACTCGGTAATAAACCTACACGCACATCTTGCTTTTTCACAGTTCACTCACTCATCATCAGCTATGTCAGTGCTACACGCACTGCACGTCGGTGACGTGAGCAATTTGGCCGGCACTCGTGCACGCGAAAGTAGAACAGTCCACCCATTTGATCCAACAAGAGTCAAGGAGTGGCTTCATACATCAAAATCAAGTCAACACTCCATATGTACGAACTGAGCGGGAGTAGTCATCACCTCCTATTCTTATATAAGTGAGTCTTAACTCTCGAATCTTTCGATTCGACCGTGAGATTTATCACCATAGAACACTTCCCCCTCATTTCACATGCTAGCAAGACCAACAACCGATTCACCCACACAGTGAACTTCGCGCATCCTCGCGCTGTGGCGGTGCCCCGTTCCTCGCAACCACCTAGTTTCAAGCAGATAAGTGCTCTTAGAGTGGTTGTTCTATCCAAGGCACCCGAAGCGACAAGAGCATTCGGTATCCAACACTATCTCCTCTCGTATACAGTTCCCTTTCGCCCCTCTTATCATCGACGCTATTTAGCACGGTCAATTAATCATTTGTCGGGCCGTACCTCATCTATGCCGCAGCCAAGTTTGTGAATGTTTACTCAATCCGATATTCCTAGCCATTGATCTTGCTTTGTTTTCACCTCCAATAGCTAGTGGACTCTGTCACCTCAAGTCACATGCCGCTGGCCCTTAGCATATTTCTAGGATAATCTATACTTCAGTTATTCCATCTCCAATCGGTTCTTCTTATCATATAGCCAATCATATATTCCAGCATGATTAGCCGGAATGACTATCATTATACTTCATAAATCTCTATACCTAATTCCAAGTTACAACATTCCTATTCTATGCAGACGAAATGCCGGAACACCGCATCTCCTGAATCTTGCTCAACACACATTACGCCAACTGTTAGCTTATCAGTGATCATCTGTTAAGCGCAAAAGACCTTGACTGTCTATACACGATCAGCATGTATAATACCAGATCTCGTGTAATTGTACACCAGATGTACCCATCTTTTTAACCAGACTTAAGCACTAATCTTCTATAATTAATTAGGATTATTCATAATTGGACTCGCTCGTTATTACTCCGTACGAATTTACTCTAACCACTATATCGAACGTGATAAGAGCTTGACTATACTATAAAGCTCACCGACAAACTCAGATCATTCTTACCGTTTAATTATACAATAAGAGGGTAGAACAACCCTAGATTAACCAGATTAAACTATCCTTGATTATGAAATTCATTCAATCACAATAACAAACATGAACTTCATATCACACAATGACGAATAGCGCTTTATTCGGTCGCCTCATTAACTACATGCATTGTTTCTACCCACCTTAAATTAACAAATCGTACTGTTTAATTAAGTGACCAAGTCACACAAACAATTGTGTTGCAGTCGCCGTGAAGTAATTCACATGTAGTGACATGTAGTTGTCCACATGAAATTAAGGGATACTAAGTGTTAAAGGTTATGAACTCCAATCGAAGAAATTCGACGAAGTTGAGATTCAGCAATTATTAAGGCTAAGACAGCTACTCCATTTCATTGTTTGAGATGGAACCCTCCCTTAATCTTGTGATGTTGACTTCTGCACTCTTCCCCATGACGGCGGACTCAGGCCCGTTTTTGAACAAATCATATACTCCGCTAGACTTCAATGAAAGTTATTCCTTCAAAAATCAATCTTCAAATCATGTTTGTTTCAATCATAAATTGCTTGCCTTTGCACAACACAGTCGTTAATGTTACATATACATGGCTACCCTTGAACACACGTTAACAAGTCATATTATCAACAAAGACGAACTTATTAACGGAGTACTACAACCTTCAACTTCCAAACTTAACTCTTGCAATTAAATAGGGCGACTCTGTACCGCCCGATGAACATGATCATGATAGATGTCGATGTATCATGTTGTTTCCACATGTAAAATTAAAAGGTGAGTCGTCGATGAAAATACCAGCAGAATTCACAGCTTCGTACCTACATTATATGTCTCAGAAGGGCATCCTACCATCCAACCGTGACACGCATTAGTCATGATGGTTTGAGGGTGGAATCCAGTTGGTCCTTGTTGATCGTGGAGTCTGTTACCCCTCCCCGTCGACAAGTGTTGCACTGGCCCGTTTGTCACACTTAGCATAATATACATCACAACTACAGTACAAAATGTCCAACTAATTGACACAGAGAAAATAGCATAGAATTATCGATGCTAATTGACTTAGGGCGTGAACTCTGAACAAGCACCAAATTGTACCAAAAAGTTTTTAGTGTATAATTAACACCATTGGGTAGGTAATGTATAAGGAAAAGTTGGAATACAATAACATTATTGACAGCAAAGTTGAAGAAAGCAAACCATACTGATCAAGATTATATTATGTAGAATCTGCCTACATTATCCGTTCTAGAAAAAGTCTGCTACAAAAAATGATAAATATCAACAAAACCTAATATATATAATATATATCACACAATACTTATAATGAAATTAAATGCTTATTCAATACCATATAAAGAAATAGAATTAACGTAGGTATGCAAATTAAAACAAAACTGTATTATGAGGAACCTGTGCAGCATCTAGCATACTGAAGGCTACGTACTCCAATCATCGTCTATTGACGAGGATCCATAGAACCACCGGTGGAATACTCCTATGCGGAGAAACACACGTCACACCGATCGTCGTTGTTCCTCCGTGAACATCAAACGGGCTTCCATTTAGCGGACTGCAGAAGAAGCATAAATGCTAATAAGAGGGTAGTCATCCAATTTATCGAACAGGTAGTACAAAGGAATGACGAATGTTTCGGCTTATAGAAGCACATCAACCCAATTAAAGAATGAAGGAAAGATTAATATATATATTCAGGAAATATTAGAGAGAAGATGATATCTGAATTGATTAGCAATTAGAATGAATGCTTAAGTGGGCTGTTAAAAGAATATGTAAGTAATTAATAGGTGTCAAAAATAATAATTAGGTTGTCATAATGTCATTAGCACACGTAGGAGAAACAGTATTTTAATGAAAGACCAAAATCATATAAGGTACATGCCAGCACTGATTGACGCTCTCTTCTAACTTAGGGGCAAATATCTTACTAACTTGCAAATAAGCAAGTGGTTGACTTATTAAATATCTTTTCTTGTGTCAAAATAGGTTGTTCAAATTATTTAATTGTTGAACAATATAGCGAAGCCTGTACTACACTAGACTTTCTGCATAAAAGCTCATTTTTGACAATAATAACGCAAGTTTGTTGTATCATGACAAAATCATATAGGCAACTTTATTTTAACTCATTGCGTGTCGTGTCTAAGATAAGCCCGTTTATAGAAACATGGCAAGTATTAGGACTATCTTGGCTCTATTCTCGTAAACTTTATTAAATAAATTTCGTTTAAAAATAAGATTCAAATAAACAAAATTCATTCTATGAAACAAGGTTTCGCCCCGCATCAAGCACTGCTGCATACACATCCAATGTGATTGACACAATAGGTCAAGTTAATTTGTACATGAAGTTTCAATGGAAGATTTCTTCCTCCTTTGTTAACTATACATCAAATTTGACAATTTGAATTAATGTCTTGGATTGACAAAGAGAATATACATTCTACTTGCTTATTGATAACACTTAGAAATACGTATTTGACTACAATTAGTTGAAATCAGTGGATTAACACTTTGTCCGATCGATCAATTCCCTCTATTATACTCCATTTCGAAGGCATAAATCTATTTCCGATTCCGAGAAAATAAACATAATTCCAATAGGAATATAGACTTCAACCAATACAAACCCTAACAACCTCAATCAAAAAAGACTATTCTGAATCAAAGGAATCATAAGCCAAACACAAAAATACCGCGACCCCTGACACATACAATCTACCTAACAAATATGATCACCACATACATTTATCTCCACTATAATAAGCTAATTATTAAAAATTCATCCAGTAGCTTCTAACAACGCGTACACAACGACCACAAATTCATGCAATATAGGAAATATATAACTAACATATCGGAGAAACCAATTTCAAAAGAACCAACTATTACTCCAACGCAATGAATCTCTATCTTAAAATAATAACCATTGAATATAATTTCATATGATTCAAATAGCAAGACTATAAAACTGTAAATACAAAATGTCAAGTAATCATAGTCAATAATAGCACACATAGAGGAAAAAGCTGTCTGTAAAATACTTCTAAGATGGTTAGTTGGAAGTTTATAATATGCTTATTTAAATCACATTAAAGACTATATAACTTCATCCGATCAATAAAACCCAATAATCAAATACAATCCAAATCTTGAAAACTACCTATATATACAGCAAATTAATAACACATACCATTACAACCACCTACTATGTAGAAATGCAATAGAACTAAATAAATAATAAAGTATGGTAAACAACATATGCTCAAATTAGATTCAAAATATAGATAAATATTAAGAAAGCAAACGTCGACCACTTCACTTGGTTTCCTACGCTACACAAAAAAATAAGATCCATGTCCTACTCGAAGAATCAGAACATATCAAACACGTTCAGCATCTCTATGCAAGTCTCCCATTCAATAATGCGTACAAATAGTCCTTTCTACACATCTAAAAAGATCGATCTACCAAGGAATACAAATAAACACACAAAACCACATTTACGACCTATAAAATACATAAGACAAACAAACGTTGTTCAGCGCAATGCACAGCCACTACTTTTTCCAAAACTACATATCTCGATACATATTAGGAATAATTCACGCTTCCAAATTCTCACCACAGCTCAAAGCTCAAACAAGATAAGAGAAATAACATAATAACCGAAGCCCACGATGTGCTATATAATTAAATTACACAAAGATCAGAAGTCAACAATACCATCAATACCAACTCACAAGCATACTTCCTCTTAAAGTCATCAACTTCTATATGCTTCAAATTGAACGATTAATTGCACTCTTATCAGGCACGCTTCAAACCCCAAATACTATGTAGAATACATTACTAATTATTTGTCTCATACTTGGCTAAGATACATACCTCTTTCATTTCTAATTTTATATAAATGGGACCTTTGTTGAACTAAATTACAATAAGGACCTCCTATCATTTATATGGCGAACAAATACCGCCAGCCAATAGACGAAATATAATCAATCAGTACCTCAGACTCCCAAAAATCTACCCATAATATACCAACACCGGGTCCATATAGTAAATATTGATCATAAGTACCTTCATAAATATTAACGCAAGAACCCATAAACACCGATCTACATTGACATTTTACAAAATCAACCTATTTAAATAACTAAAACAATTAGAAAAAATCAAAGGTGAAGAGTATCACAAAAATAACGCAGAACTTGGAGACCAGTACTTCCCATAGAACTTCTGCAAACTCACCGTGAGGTACTTAACTCTACTTCACATACGCAAGACAGAGTAAAGAGTGATACACAAAGAGAGTACACCTATATAGACAGAAATATGATAACACCAAATGACAAATACTCAATTTATATCCATAAAAGACAGCTCTTCAATGAGTAGCAGACCGATACACGGCAAAGCAATGTAAAGCCTAAGCCAGAGTGATAACAAATACCTGATTTTGTAAACCACCACACCTAAACACTCACATACAAAACCTAACTCACACGATATGCTGAGAATACCGAAACAAAACAAAATACTGAACCACACTACTAGAGAAAACTAATTACAATAATAATATAACTTAAAACCAAACGGACTATAAATCAATCCAAATTACAACATAGTAAACAAGTAAGAATTGGAATTTTCCTAACTATAAACAGCCACACTAGGAAAAAATTGAAAACTCAGTAGGATAGATTGAAATACGATTCAACATAGTCCATTGCGAACGTTGACGTTTTAGCCCTGTAAGGAGTTGCAGGGATATGTTGGAACAAAAAAACCAAATCACAGCACTGATCAAAGTCTTTATCCCTCTTCAGACCCAATCTCTCAACCGATCTGTACGCTTCTTACTCGTTTCTGTCTTTCTACCGAGCCTTACACTTCCCCTGATGACGAAGCTGGAAATCGCGGCTTTCGGCAGATTCTGGATTCGATCCCACGCACCAGCCATGTCAGCACGCTTGCGAGAAGCAGCATATAACAACAGCAGCGCAGAGGTTTGTAACGACGGACAGAATGAGACGGAATAAGGTTTCGATGATGAATAATGACGGTAAACACTTAATGCTTGACAGGCAGCGAACACAAAAAAGAATCTCCCCGAATCGACAAGACTGACAGTATCTGAATTAAATTATAAACACGAATCCTTGATAGACATAATATAACCAAACACAACCACCACCAACAACACAACAAAATGGTGATAATGATAAAGATGACCAAACAACAAATATAGGCAAAAGCACATTAATAACACGAACGCAAGAAATCAATGGAGGTAGGCGCTAAACCGCGCAAAATACCGGATCTCACAACGAACGCCATTACTCCGATAAGAAAAGACACGGGATCTTGCACGAAATACGAATCTATTAACAACATCTAACAACATACGTACCATGTTATTGATTGAGTACTAGACAAACTCTCAGATTTATAAAATAGAGTCCACAACTCAGACTATGGCAGCCTTAGATAAAACAACAAGCAAAACACACACAAATAGCAACTCTCCATCACCTAAAATAACTCCTAAATCCAAACACAATTCAACACTAACTAACTATCAAATAACACGCAAGCAACAATCTACTCCCACAATACAACATACCAACCACAAAACAATACCATACACAATAGGCCCAAATCTGTCATGTTTTCGCAAATTACAAAAATACACGAACGAAAGACAGCATAGCACTCAACAGAACAGAACTAAACATTGTGTTCGTCTCCAAGAACACGTATCACCTCAAAATATATATAAATTCACCAAAAACAACACTAAAAAACAGACTCGGGAAAAAAACTTCTACGTACAGTAACAGTTTACGATACATATCATCTACTATAAACTAGATCCAGCAAGGTGTTTATACAGAATACGAATCTTCGATAAGCCCATCCTACAATAATATGATGTGTATCTCAAATAATTCGCATAATAGAATAATATAATCATGCAACCTTGAACTAAATTTTACGATAAGAGATACAGTTCATCAAAACACTAACATCTGAGAAGCAGAGTAGCAAAAAAACACTGCAACACTACTTGTCATATATGGAAGCACAGAAATAATATATCAGAAAGGCGAGATAAATTTTATACAAAAAAAAAGGAGGACAATATTCCAATACATAAGATCAACACAATCACAGTCAAACTTCAGCTCGAGAGACACAAACTAACGCACAAAACTACACGACCTAATACGCAAAATGACCACAAATGCGCAGCCGTCTAACAAAAATCATAAGCAATAACTACATGCTTTTCAGTCGAACGTACTACTAGAAATAAAAAGATTAAGCGACCAATTCTAGAATAACAAACAAAAAGCACCACAACTCACTATTGCAAACCACAAAACAACACAACAACAAAAACCACAGGCGAAAACACAACAAGACACCACCAACAAAAAACTTTAGAAAAAAAGAAAACAACAATAATATAACTATATTACGCTAACAAGACAGCTCCCATACTGTATACCGTAAACAAACCAACCACCAAACAAAAAACAACAAACGTACACGTACCTATTCCTAAAATTGTAAACATATTTAGGAATGCATGGATAATAATACAAATATCTATCTTTCAAATATTACCCCTATTATATAGTAGAACATAAAAAACGTTCGCCATAATTTCTAAAACACACTAAAAGCGTGTGAGTTAATTTTGCGTAAAAAAAAAAAAATTGTAGAGAAAAAGTAAGTAATTACGAGTAGTGAAGAGTATACAAAGTATTTCTCATAGGAACCTAGGACCACCATCTTGCAAGACCTAACTCAACTTAAAACATACACATCAACTTGAGCCTAGCCAAGGTTAAAATGAAATGCTGTTAATTGTGTTTTTCGGTCCCTAAGAGTGTGTGATGCACACCAACCATTTTGCGATAAATGAAGATGTAAGAGTAAAATAATAGAGTGAAAGTTGTGCGCTGATAAATGTTCGGAAAAAAAAACAATAACTGACATTTTTCAAAAAAGTGGTTTTTTTTAAAGGTAATATTGACATTTTCCTAAAGTCTTCGATTCTTTACTTGTCAATATCTTAAATTCTTCATACGATGTGAGTACACATATCAATTGATTGCGAAATCTACGTGTACTCAGGACTCAAGGGAGTGACTAAGACTCCTCATTTGAACCTACATAACTGTATAACTACATATACTAATGCCGACTTGACGAGGTTGGTCAAATTATAGCACAAGCCAGGACACTGGAGAGGAAAACTCTCRAGTGACATGAGAGTTGCAGCGTCCCGTTATCAATTATGAAAGACAACTCATTCAGCTAACAAAGTCTTTGAGGGGCCAAACCCTAAATCATTAACGATTTTACGTTACTAAGTAGCAAGAAGCCACAAGTAACGCGACAAGGATGTAAGCAGCACAGTATTTCCTCGGACCCATTTTGCTTAAGCTCTCATGGCGTAGCCATCAAATGTGGGCGTGGCATGATGAAGAACACGCTAAATTTGGAGACCTTCTTCACAAGGCACGCGCTAGGGAATCAAATTATATGCCTGATTACAAGGGAAGCAGTCATTTCAGCTGTATTCTTGTCAAACTTATTCGATGGAGTTCACATACAAGCATGTTTATTTACAATAGCACTTAAAAAAAACAGATAACTTCCAGTATGAAGGATTCAATTATCAGTGCATTACACAAAATGTTAATCACACCCCTGAAGCTCCTTAAAACTAGTTTTCCAAAACTCGWAAGTTGGTATACAGCTAAAGAAACACATTACTCTTCTTTTTTCTCGGCTTCAGTAGCATATGTTTCCACAGTGTCTGCTGCTGGCTTCTCTGTTGGACGGTCTTCTGACTTTTCTGATGGGTTCCCTTCTGCCTGACTTGGAACCTCTCTATCAGTAGCTTCAGTGGCTTCACTAGGAGAGGATCCATCGGTTGCTGGGGCATCCTTCGGCTTAACAGTTCCAACCTTCACATATTTACTCATGAACTTGTATTCCCAGTCCTGTAATGCCTCAAGCTCGAATGGACCAAGCCCAGAGACATCCCCGGTCAAATCTTTATCTTCAAAAGACATCTTGGCTAAAGCTCTGCTGGCATCCTTCCCGGCAAATAATGCATAGGGCCCTCCCGGACCATAGAACATCCTGAAACAATACGTAATGACGGTGTCACTATCCATATAACATTGAGGATGAAACGTGTGGGATTGTTCCCCGAGTGTTCCATTTCAMAAATCTTTCACAAGATGCCAAATTAACTCAACAAATGCAGAATTTCCTGAATAATGGCAAAGTGTTTGAACAATACTCTGAAAGATCTTGTGCCAGGTAAATAAACATTTAATCCCTTTTTTTAAAAAAAAAATGTTTTTACTTTGACTTCATCTTCACATAAATACCATTAATAGCTATTTATATGCAATGGAAAAACATAGTCATAAAATGTCTTCTCTATACTTTGCAAATATTAATTTCTACTAAAAATTTGGAATGCTCAGCTTATTAGAGACATTT
This sequence comes from Bassia scoparia, assembly GCA_008642245.1. Classification (NCBI taxonomy): domain Eukaryota; kingdom Viridiplantae; phylum Streptophyta; class Magnoliopsida; order Caryophyllales; family Amaranthaceae; genus Bassia; species Bassia scoparia. The sequence goes on along the minus strand of SNQN01008331.1, from coordinate 4,367 downwards.
TGATTTAAAAGTTTTGTCTCGACAAGTGTAAAAAAAAGGAAGTAAACATCCAATAAAAAAGGGAATAAATTTGACTCATATTTAAGAAACAACGAAAAAAAAAAACAATGTAAACCAAATTAGCTAGACAAATCAATCAAAGTCAGTAAGAAAAAGGCAAATTGATCTATCTGCAACACTAAGTCAGCATTGTTTTAATGATACAAAAGGTATACCTTGAAATGATTTGCGAACTTTAATGCATGATTTAGCAAAACAAAAAACAAGCAACATGTGAAGTTAAAATTGAAATAAATCTCTTTATCTTCAACATTGTGCATCTAAAAGTTATTTCTGTATTTACTTTTATGTTTTGAAGAAAGTAATAGCTGAGCATTAACCCTATGATTGATAGCGAAAAATGAAGGAAAGGAAGGGAGAGAAAGGGAGGGAGCAATTCGTCTTGTTTGGAAAAGATTTGGGGAAAAGAAAAAGGAGGCCCATTTCCCTCCTCTTCCTTCCCTCCTCCTTTCTATCCAAACTTAGCCTAAAGTTCTCGTTCTGCTGTTTGGAATGCAACAGAGCACCTTCACTTAGAAGAGGGTTAATATTCTTAGCCTAAAACCAAAGAACAGCTAGGAACACAAGATTCTGAATATATATCTTTTCAAACACATTATCAACCATTGGAGGGAAATTTTTATTTTTTTTTTAAAGAAAACCTCAAATCAAGCTATTTACAACCCCTACCCCAATGACATAAAGTAATAAATCATTATAGTACACCTGATGCAACACTTAAATAACCAACAATATATTGGCACATAAAAAATAACATAGATACATCCCAAGAGCCTGTAATTGGGTTTATGGAGAGATCCAATAAGTACATAGTCCCTCCTCCACCAGTTGAAAAACGAAAGGAAATTGCTTAGGTCACTTAAAACACATAACACAACAATAACAGAAAGTAGGAGCAACTGCATAAGAAAAAACTACACCTTTTTAAGTTATAGCATACACTCTACCACTCCTGGAAACAATGTTCAGTTTCTTTATCATTTTCCTGAACTTTTGAGAAAGTAAGTCCACAATGTTATCTTTGCTTACATGTTAAACTGTTAAAGTGAATGGATTTGACACTAAACTTTATGAGACTAAAGCGAACAAAGCTTCGCAGTTCATGACGCGAATGATATAGATACCAGAAGCGGGGAAAAAAAAACACATTCTAATTCTAAACCACAATTGATCCCGCACGACGCAGTGCATCACCCTTCCTACTTTTCAATTACAAAATATTCTAGTGCTTTTGTGATTCTTGAACCTTTACAAAGCCATGTGACATAGGATTAAAGAATCATTTTCACAATCATAATCAAATACACATAAGGAAAAAAAGGAATGATTTTGTGAGCAAAAATTAAGATATAAAGAAATTTATCAGAATCTTCTCTCATACACAGTTTCACTCACACAAGCACACTTGACGAGTCACAAAAACTCATGCTTATCAGTAATCCACCTCACTCACTCTTAACAATTAACTCCAAATTAAACCAAACAATCAGCAAATTTCAAAGATAGTTAAACCAAACAAATCACAACCAACAGCAAGCAAAATCAGGCAAAAATGTTTTAAGAAGCTAATTGACCAAACAAAAAAACAAAACAACCCACAAAATCTCAAAGCTCAGAACTTTGATCAGCAAAAGAACTATATTCAATCAAAATAACAATCAATCAAAGCATTAATCCCATAAATGGGTCGGCTTACATAACATCAATCAAATAAAACCCAAATATATCATCAAATAACAAAACAGTCAAACATAAAAATAATTCACAATCCCCAATTCATCAATTACACAAGTTACTCAAAACCAACAAAAAACCCCAAAATAGATTAAATAAATAAAAGAATTAAAAACCTGCTTTGAAACATCGTAGATCTGACTTTAATCGCATAAGAAAGGCTTCTTAGGATCAGACCCATCATACTGCTTCAACTCATCTCGGTAATCTCGCCAATTGAACAGGAGTGGCAAAGGCTCAATCTCCCTCGAATGCCTGGTAAATGTTGCGGAGAAGATGATCCCAACAACCCAGAAACAACATGGTACACAAGCTAAACTAACTGCAATTACTGTGAAAAATGTTGCAGGAGATAACCCAGTGTATGCTGTTATCGCTTGTTTAAGCGTTTCCCATAATTTAACGCTTTTGATGAAATTGAACGTTTGATTGAGAGGAGAAATACAGTATTTTAGTGGGTATTTTTCAAAGATGACTATTTTTTGTGAATTATTGCGAGGAAAAATAGGTGGAAATATCGGGGTTTGGTGAGGAAGTGATGATGGATTGATGGTATTGTGTTGGGAGATGAAATGTAGATGGAATTTTGGTAATTGGGCTTAATGTCACATTTTTTATTTTTTTATTTTTTTATTTTTTTATTTTTTGTAAGATTGGGTCATTGGTGGTTTGTTGGCTTTGTTGCCCATCTAAAATGGGTACCCTGGCCCAACAAGATTAATAATAATAAAAAAAAATACTTTCTTAAAAGTTTTAGTCTTTTAGATGTTGTGCACGTGTGAATCATGTGATGGTATGACATATTGACATGTGAGGTGTGGCCGAGAYGGCGAAAAGTAATACGACACGAATACAACATGAAACTAGTTGGTTTAGGACTTTAGGTTAAGAACTTTRATACGATTGGTTTGCATGGGTTGACATGATGATGTTTTATTATATARGYCGGGTTGGAGTTAAGGAGTTCAACTTGTTTAAATAAACAGGCTGATACAGCACGAACATATTTACTTATTTATTAAATTTCGAATGTGATCTAACATGGCATGTTAACACGACACAAAATTAGATGACATGGCATTACCTTCCTTTTAAATAAGTTAGATTTGGGTCAAAAAGTTCACCCTATTATGTAATTGAATGGATGTAAATAGGACACAACATAATCCAATTGTCAGTTCTACTCTTTTTTTTTTACGAGAAAACTAAAAGATTTTATTAATATAAAAAAGTCAAACGACACTTACAATCAAATTCCAAAGAAATTACTTCGTAATTGACAAATACAAATGTATACCAATCCAAGAAAYGAAATACATTATACGATTGATCCAAATCTTGATCAACAAAAGTCTTAAAAAAATTCATCTAAAGTTCGCGCGAATTCGACATAACAATAGATGTAAAATTACTTGTGTGACAATACTTGCAGAGGTAATCAACTTTTCTCAAAAATTGAATTGAAGCAATCGGATGTTCACTACCAATGAAACCCAAAACACAATACTCCTCATTGAAACAATTCATAAGATTAAAATTTAGGATTGGAACACTACAATCAAACAAATATAAGCTAAACAAAAAAAAAGCAGCAAAGTAGAAAACAAGATTGAATTAAAAGGTCGAAATCAGTCTAATTCCCGGAGAATTAGACTATTTCCGGCGTAACGAACTTTATAAAATTCTAACCTAGAGGGAGTAGGAGAACGTGGACAAAAAAGGAGAGGCGAATGAATTTCATTTATGAGTTTCTACTTACTTATTTTGGGGTAAAATACTTATTACGTAATAATGTCAATAAGAGGCACATTTGACATCCCTTTGGTGCCAAGTATCATTGGCCTGTGAGGGGTTGACACGTACCCGTTCTTGTCGACTAAAATACAAGAAATATAAATGTAGGTTAACGTCTAATGATAATTGAGGGAGCGTGTATTGAACAAGAATGATATGAATTCTCATATGTGACATGTGTGGTCATTTCAATAACTAGTCATATAAAGCCCAAATCATGAGAGGAATCATTCTTTGGAAGACAAGACTTAATAGCTCCCTCATTATACCAATATTAAAAATATATAGATATTTATTAATAAAATTGTTTTTTTTCCTATTACCATTAATATTAAATAATTTATTAAGCATTTAATAATAAAAAAGTTCAATTTCTATGAATATTTTTCAATTTTTTCTTTAAATCAAGGTACTTATTTAATTAATTTCTTCTTTGAAATTCTTATCACGGATGTAATGAGAATCAACCTTAATTTCATAAATCATTTAATTATTTTAAATTCCATTTCAAATTATTACTGTTTAAATATTTATAGTTTAATCTTAAAAATATTTCATTTTTTTGATGAATTAATTCAGTGTTAGTAATAGATTAATAATCATATAATTTTAAAAATCAAAATCTTATATAAATATTAAGTTAAAAGAAGGACAAGTTCATGAGTAAACACAAAGCAAAAAACAGTAGCAAATAAAATAGTGATAAAACTAAGCCATAATAAAGGAGAAACAGGATAGTCTAATAAGTACAGAAAACTTTTCTTTTTTTTGTGCAAAGT
>SNQN01008330.1:0-23427 GCA_008642245.1 Bassia scoparia | reverse complement strand
TCAGCTATTTGATTTTCAGTTTCACAAAAGTCTAATTTGATCAAGCCTTTTTCAACATAATCTTTCAAAAAATGATGTCTAATATGCATATGCATAACTTTAGAGTGATGAATTGCATCTTTAGAAATACATATGGCACAAGTATTATCACAATAAATTGGGATACAGTCATACCTCATACCATAGTCTCTTAATTGTTGTTTGATCCAAAGGACTTGAGAACAACATGCAYCAGCAACAACATATTCAACTTCAACTTCAGCAGTAGATAGGGCTACAGTGTTCTGTTTCTTTGATACCCATGAAACAAGACAAGAACCAAGAACCAAGGAACTGGACTGTTCCAGAAGTACTTTTCCTGTTTACTAAATCTCCTACATAGTCAGCGATATGCTTTTTCTTCTCATTTCATTTCCCGAGATGAATCCATTCCACGAGGAAGGCTCCAATCTTGTGTTCTAACGAGACTTAGGGACCAGAGTGAGCTGGAAAGGGGCTTTTCCGTCTTTCCGGGGAAATCACAGAGGAAGAAGAAAGAACATGAACATTCCATGTTGCGAGGTGGACATTAGTGGGAAAAAAAAGCATAAAGAAGGTTTACCAACAACTAATAGAACATGGTAGACACTTCAGGTGGCAAAGGTTTAACCGGAGCGCATGCATGTGTTGTTCATTCCACCGTCCAAAACCCACCACCGCTGTTTTAGCCCCCCTTAAAAGGTACGACTGAAAGAAGTCGTCTCGGTGGCAAAGAGCGGAGAGGGGAGGTTTCGAAGAATTTGGAGATTTCTGAGACTCTCTTTGATATCAATCACTAAACAAAAGAAAGTAGCAAAAATCATAAGAGAAGAAAGTATGCTTCACAATTCTTCTTAGAGGAAAGTTGGTTTGCCAGGTGATTGATCCTACGAAGAGTTCAAATATGCTGTAAAGTTAGGTGCATAGTCAGTATCAGTAAATCCTTTCAAGTCAAATGTATCACTTCTTGGATAGAAGAGACACATGTTCTCTGTTRCTTTTAAGTATCTAAATATTCTTTTAACAACCATGAGGTGTGATTCCTTAGGATTAGATTGAAATCTTGCATGCACTCCTACACTAAAAGAAATATCAGGTCTACTAACAGTTAAGTAGAGAAAAGAACCAATCATACCTCTATACCTTTTCTGATCAACATCAATACCTTGTGGATCTTCATCCAATCTGGTACCAACTCCCGTGGATATAATGTTTTCTGACTTATGAACTTATATTTTCATCAAGTGTCCTTTGAATATGTTTTGTGTGATGGATTGATTCCCTCTCAGTTTTCTTTATGGCAAACCAACAAGATTGAACTCACCAGATACTCATTCAAACTCTCCACTCATAGATCATACTAAAATACTTCCACATTTTCATTAGTGGCCAAAATAGTCAAATCCCATAGACTGCACCAATCAATAGGGTCAGTTCTGCACCTTAAAAAATAGTGTTAAATCAACTTTTCTCTTTTAAAAGAATTTTGTAAAAGGAAATTGATAGCCTTTCATACCAATCTTGGTGCATGCGTAAGCCCATAAGAGGAGCTTTGTCAAGCTTAAAAAATGATTTGGTAAATTGTCATTTCCAAAGCAGAGTTGCTCAATGCATAAACTTCCTCCAGATAACATAGAAAGCACACGTTAACATCATGTTGAATAATTTAAACCATCAAAAGATGCAAAGGCAATAGAATTTCGAAAGCGCTAACCTGCTACAGATGCAAAGTTTTCTTCAAAACTTGCTCTGTTGGTTATCTACTTTTACAAAGCGGCTGTTCTTACATAGTACCATATTGCATCTAGCTTGTTCCTAAATCCCATTTAAAGTCCGATAATTTCTGTTTTAGGTAAAGGTCAACATCTATACCTTTGTTCTTTCAACTCATTAGCTCACTTGCATGACATCACCAATCAGCATCTTTTAGAAGCTTCTTCATGATGTCTTGGTTCAATAATGGATAGGAAAGCTTGGAATGCACAAAGTTCTCAGTGGCCTCTAGTTTGAGTTTCTTGTTGATATCACTATGATCAGATCAACAGGATGGGAAATCTGATGTTTCCAGGCTTTGGCTGAAAATCTTTTACTGGAACTGTGCACTGCTTCAGCTTCTTCTGCATTCTCCTCAGCATTGACCTCAGTTCCTTCGCTTCTTTTTGGTAAAGGAACTACAGTGTTAATTGTTGTTTCCTTCGCCTGAGTTGGCACTGAACCTTTGGAGTACATGCTGGGCTCTTCATCTGGATCATCCTTCTTGAAAGACCGATTTAAAATCATTATCATCTAGTTCTTGAGCATTAAAATGGTGTTAGCTTCATCAAATATAACATGAATACTTCTCTACACACATGGAATTTCTATATAGACTCTTGTGCCCTGCAGAATTAGATTAGAGCAAGGAACAGACTTCACACGTTCCTCATTCAAACGTGATAAGTCTCTTTTACCATTATTATGAACAAAACACTTACAACCAAATGTCCTAAAGTGAGATATGTTAGGTTTTCTTCCTTTAAGCAGTTCATATGGTGRTTTCTTAACAATAGGTCTAAGCATWACACGATTGATTATATAGCATGCAGTATTAATACCTTCTGCCCAGAAGTTCCTTGCGAGGCTACTGGCCAATTAACATGGTTTTAGCCATGTCCTCAAGGTCCTATTCTTGCGTGGGGCAGAGAAGTTATGATTCATACCTGTTTCCCTGCAAAACTCATCAAACTTGTAATTTTCAAATTTAGTTCCATGGTCAGACCTAATATGAACAATTTGAAATCCACTTGACTTTTGAATTTTCTTAGCAAAGGCTACAAACTCGTCAAAAGTCTCATCCTTACTAGCTAAGAAAATTACCCAAGTGAATCTTGAATAATCATCTACAATAACCAAAACATATCTTTTGTCACTTCTACTTTGAATTATCATTGGACCACAAAGATCCATATGAATTAGCTCTAATGGTTGTTTTGTTGTTATCATGTTTTTACTCTGGAAAGAAGACCTAGTTTGCTTCCCCCTCACACATGCATCGCATATGTACTGTCCACGGAACTTGACACTTGGAAGACTAAGTTCTTTGAGTACAGCTTGTTCATGTGAGAGAAACTTGCATGACCAAATCTTTTGTGCCATGTAAATGCATCATCCTTAATCACACTGAGACATGTCAAGTTGTTCCTTGGGACAGTGTTGAGATCCACTGTATAAGTGTTCCRTCTCCTYTTCCCTTAGAGAACAAGTAATCCAATGTGGTTGTTAATGATATTACAACTTTCAGTAGTAAATTTAACTGTGTTTCCCTTATCACAAAATTGTGAAATACTTAACAGATTATGTTTCAAACCCTCGACTAAAAATACATTATCAATAAAGTGGGAACTGAACTTACCAACTTTACCTTTGGCTAGGATTTCACCTTTCTTATTATCACCTAAAGTCACAGTTCTACCTTCATTAGCTTCTAGTGAAAGGAACTTAGATTTATCTCCTATCATGTGCTTGGAACAACCATTGTCGAGGTACCATGTGTTGTTCAAAAGAACTTAAGGATTAGTACGAGGAACCCTGGTTTCCTCGGGTTCCTTTGAAGAAGAAGAAGAAGATCAATCACTTTGTTTCTTTACCCAGACTTGTTTAATGTTACTTGTATGGGCAGTTTGTTTGTGCTAGTTAGACACATAATGACCAGTTTTACCACATAATGTGCAAACAAACCTTACTGCTAGGTAAATCAACATATTTCTTCTTCTTATCTTTTTGCTTAGAATGCACATAGCCTAAGCCTTCGGTTCTTTTCACTTGAGCATCTTCAATCCATTTAGGTACAGAATATTGACTTATATCTCTATTCTTTCTGATGTCAACTTCCTTCTCAAGTTTTGCCTTTTCAATTTTGAGTTCCTCGAATTCTTTTATAAATTTGTTTCAGGAGGAACTTGCACCTTTCAGGTCAATATCCATTAATTTATACTAAGACACTTCAATACCAAGCATATTTCAACAAGTTCCTTCAGTAGGAGGTTCTTGTCAAAAAGGTCAAAGAATCTATTTTGAACATCTGTTCTGTGATTCTCTATCCAGGTACAATGATCTTTATAAGCATTTAAAGCCTTTTCAGATTGATTAAGACTTTTGGTAACATACCTCCAGTCTTCATCATATTCAATAATAAGATCAATTAAGTCTTGTTTAGAGAAAGTAACTTCTTAGGATCAGGTTATACCAATCTTTCTTTTGATTCATCATCATTCTTGGCCATAAGACAAAGATGAGCAGTTTCATCCTCAGGGGACTTTTCATCTTCTTCACTATTGGATTCTCCCCATGCAGCAATCATGGCCTTCTTAATGTCTAATTTGTTGAAGTTCCTTGCACCCTTGCCGTAGCTCTTCGTTCTAATTTTTTCTTTGTCAGGATTRAGGGGACGACTTTTCACCCAATGATCACTAGCACCACATCTGTGACATGGCGCTGATCATTCTTTGATGTACCTGCCTTCTTGACAAAGTTCTTAGAGTATTTGTTAGATTTAGTCATTTTCTTAAATTTCCTTACCAACATGGCAGCATCTTCTTCATCTACCTCAGATTTCTCGGATTCCTTAGCCCTCAATGCCAAATTCTTACCTTTGTTTAGTTCACTGGATCCAATGTGAAGCTCATGAGTCATGAGTGAGTCATGAGTGATTCAGCCAATTGTTCTATATTGAACTTGGTGAAGTCCTTAGTTTCTTGGAGTGCGGTTACCTTAGCTCTCCATCTTTCATCTTGAGGAAGACTTCAAAAAATCTTCCTGACCTGTTCATCAATAGGAATGTGCTTGCCAAAAGAAACCAATTCATTAGTAATATTAGTGAATCTAGTGAACATATCTTGAATGGTTTCCTTAGGTTCCATTTCAAACCGTTCGTGTTTAGAATTAGCAAGTCTATTTTAGAACGTTTGACTTCATTAGTTCCATCATGAGTAATTTCTAACAAATCCCAAATCTCCTTTGCATTCTTGCATCCCATGACACGATTGTGTTCATGGGGTCCAAGACCACAATGAAGAAGTTTTACAGCAAGAGCATTTAACTCCAATTTATTAAAATCTTCTTTTTCATATTCAGACATAGGAGTAGGAACTACCTCATTGTTAACAGTTTTGGTAATTTCAAAATCACCTACCTCGATTATTCTCCATACCTGGTAGTTCTCTGCTTTGATGAAAATCCTTATTCTATTCTTCTTGTATGAATAGAACTTCCCATTGAACATGCGAGGACGTTGAGAGGAATATCCTTCCTCCAGTTTCTCGCGTTGATTCATCTTTTCCAGCTAGCTCTTCACGTTCAGTTCCTTCACAGGGTTTCCTAATAGCTACAAGGAACTTAGCTCTGATACCAATTGTTGGATCGACTGAACAATACAAGAGGGGGGTGAATTGTATTGGAGAAACTTAAGCACATTTTGCGGAATTAAAAGAAACTTAAACTTAAGGAATTTGAGACTAGAGATTTTTCCAACACAGAAACTCTCAAGACAAACGCCAAAAGAGGAAAACTGTGATCTGATGCAACACAGGACGTCGTCTATATAATATTAGGATGCAACACCTAAATACAATCTAAGACCCTCGTTCTCAGTTCCCTAAGAACTTCTTGAACCCTCGTTCTTAGTTCACAAATGAACTTCTTGAACCCTCTAGCTCTCGATTTCCCTTGAAATCCCTCGGTTATGAAACTCACAACCRCTCGCTTCAATACGCAGAAAGAAGCACTTTACAACTCAATGAACAATAACCTAAATGCTTGGCAACAATATGAAAGTAATAGCTCTGATTGAATTCTTTGCTCAAGTGTGTTTGAATAATTACCAACTTAATGTATTTATAGAGGGATTAGTAAGCGTTGAAACAAAGCAGTAGTCCACTACCACATTACTCCCTTTTTGTAGGAGTGATGCTTGTAGTGGAACTTGACTACCAAGCTCCATAACCCACGATRTCACTCAGTCTTTTTAGCCGTTTATTATCCCTTAAAAATCTCAGTTTAGTTGGATTAATAAAACCAGTAACACACGTTTTCCCTTATAACCAACTTTCCTATTTTTAAGGAACTTATTAAAAACACACGAGATATTTTTAAAGAGAAAAACATTTTATACCATAAGATATAATATAAGGTTTTTAAGAAATATTTTAATAATCTTTAATATTTTATAAAAAGATTTTTATTTTAATCTATATACAATTATCTTAGGCCTTTATTTAATAGATATCTTTATACAAAATAACGGATTGAAATTTCTTTAATAAAATAAATCGCTATAAAATAAATCGCAAACATTAATATTATTTCCTTTTATCCTTTAAGCCATTATTTCATATTTTAATGCCAAGCAGTACAAATAAATCTAGAAACCCTAAATCTATTGTACCACAATGTCGAGTCATATTTTCCAAGGAACTCAACCTTCCTTGATCATGTCGAGTCATCTTTTCCAAGGAACTCAACCTTCCTTGATCTTGAACTTCTTCCTTGAGTTCTTCCAAYYCTTCTAKTAATCACAGGAACTCCTTCCTTCTCCTAAGGATGTCCTCGATCCATTAAGATTCCTTGAAGTATGGATCCTTTAAACACATCACTAAACACATATGTTTAACAATAATGCATAGAGTTTGCTTTGTTGGTTTGGAGTGTCATTCATCAAAACTTAGGGTTCAACAGCTCCATCAGTTTTACCAAGCCTTTTCTTACTTCATGTTTTGTAATTTTTAGATAGTTTAAGCATATAGCTCTCAAAGATTAATCAAATATTACCTTGTTCTTCATGTTCTTCGTTCGTGTTCTTCGTGTTCTTCGCTAATTCACTAATCACGCACTAATCTTTATTTTGCATTACTAATCTCTAACTAACTATTTTTCATTTTTAATGTTTTATATTCTAACTTCTATTTTTCCTTAAACGTTGAGTGGTGTTTAAACTCCGCGTTATCCATTTTTCTCAAACTTTTTTTTGGAAACATTGAGTGTTGTTTAAACCCCGCGTTATCTATTTTTCTCTAACCCTCTATATTATTGTTATTATGTTAGTCAACATGAATTGTGAGTAATTTCACTTCTAGGTTTTGAGGATATTTGGATGGTTCGATGTGATCTTTATGGATGAACTCAACTTTGTGGATTGATTATTACTATCTCCCTATTATTTGTTACTTATGTTGCTCAATTAAATTATGGCCATATTTCGTTGAGCTTGTCTTGTTAACGCCGAGATGTGAAAACACCGTGTGAGACTTACGATAATAGGTGGAGCGAATCTAGTAAATTGCGAGAGCCTGCTAGAGGAATATAGTTCTAAGGGAGACTTGATTCGAGAGAACTTGTAACCCTAGAMAGTATAATCATGAAACTTGTTGGTTGATATTGTTTGATTCCATTTGACTTCCAAAGTGATGAACCATTACTCTAGGTTTAGTCCATTAATTAATTCTCCATTAAATTGTCCCAATTAGTTGTTAATCTTAGTCATAATCAACCAAGGCCCTTTTCATAATCTTGACACATTTAATTAGTAGTCATTGAATTACCATCTCGCTGTGGATACGATCCTTGCTTCCACTTGCTACATAGTTTGTTTTGCTAGGTATTTTTAATAAGTGTGTGATAGCCTCGTCATTCTTATAACCTTGCAAAGGAACCAAAACTTGACTCCCTGTTTTAGCGGCAAAAATTCAAATATTTTCACAACCACWATAGTATACTAAAAAAAAGTAGGAAAAAGCCTTCATAATATCCCAACTATGCATTTATAAATTATAATACTTTGAGCCTTTGAATCAACTTAAGACCCACAAGTCTTGTATTGATAAGGGGTGTAAGGATATGGGACATGGGTTGTACTTTTCAAGAAAAATAATCCAAGTAGTGTACCAAATTAGGGTAGCAAGGAGGTTGACTTGGGAATTATGCCCGCATCGGTTTCATCGGGTTTCACTTTCGTTCTTCATTCTACTTTGCTCGCAGCAACAACCTTGCCCCTGGTTGCTCTCCTGTTTGCCCCGCCACCTGTCTCGGTTCTGTTACTATGCTGGGTTTCGGTCATAGCGTTTCATTCCTTCCTCTTCTGGGTCTTTTCCCCTGCTGATCCATGCTCTGGTATTTCATCTCTTTTCTTCCCCCTTTCTCCTCTTTTTATTGTCCCCCTTCTTAATTCCCCGTTTTCGTTCTTTCCGACACACTTTTCGGGTTCTTTTTTTCTCCATTTTTATCACTACAAAGACCTTTACTGGTTGTTCTTCCTTCTGAATTTACTTTGTTTTGGGTCTTCTTCATATATTATATTATGCCTCCTCTCCAATTCATTTGGGGGATTTCCTTGCCGTTTCGATTTGGGAATTTCTTCGTCGATTCGTTTTGGGTGTTTTTCGAATTTTAATTTTATCGGGGCATTTCCTCGCTATCTTGATTTGGAGATTAGCTATCTTGCTTTGGGGTTTACCTTTTCGATCRGTTTTGGAAATTTTTCAAACTTTTATTTTATTTTCACTTATTGGGGTTTTCTTTCATCTTTATTTTACTGGACTTTGTGTTGTTCTTATTCGCTTTCAAGTCGCTGGCTGATTTTCCTTGCTAGATTTTTCACAACTTACTACTGGTTGTTGTTGCGGCATAGCTGTCTTGTTCCCAGGTCGGCTCTTTCTCTTAGCCTTCCCTTCTCCCTATTCACATCCCCCTACCACCACACTAAATTTTTTTTCCTTTTTTAACCCGATCAAACTTCTGATTCGTCAGAATTATGTTTCAACAACTTCTGTTTATTCAGAATTGCYATTGTTGGCTCCCCTGAGTCTCTGTACCCTTTCTGGGTTTTTGGTTATTGGCTACACCTTATGTGTTGTTACCCCTTGGTGGTTTGATTACCAAAGGTTTAGTCTTATGTTCTATTTTTTATGTTTTTTGTTTTTATGCACTCTGTTTTCTCCCATTTCCTCGTTCCTACAACTATTTCAGGTTTGTGTTTTTGTTTTGAATTGTTGTTCTATTTATAGGCTTGGGCTGTTGTTCTTATGACTGACTTGGATCCTACTTCAGTGCTTTGTTAGTGGGGAAGTAGACACCTGTCTACCGCTCAGCGTTTGGGTTCATGCAATATTCAGCTCTCCTTTACTTAATGGTGTTTTCTTTCCTATCCTCTCCTTCTATTTGATTTTTGCATGTCTTTGTTTCTTTTTTCAACTATTTCTTGCTTGCCCTTCCTTTATCTCTCTACTGTGTGCTGTGTATTTTGCATGGTCATGCTCCCTTGACTTTTGTTTTGTTTTGTTTACGTGTCTACTCCTGCTTTCCCCTATTCCACTTTCCTGTTGCGTTGTCCTTCGTTTTTATTTTACCCCACTTGCTCTGGTATGCTTTCCTCCATTGCTTCCTCCTTGACTGTTGGTCAATGTAGCTTCCTTTGGGTTATTTTTTCCTATTTTTGCTCCTTTGTATTTCTTTGGTCTATTTSTACTATTTTCTTGAGTCCCACATATTGCTATTTTTTTGGTTATGGTTGTGTTGTTTTCCTATGCTGTTGCCATGTGTCCTACTTCTGTATTTTTCTCCTTGTTTCTCCATTCTCATACTATGTTATCCGTTTATTCCTGTTGGTTGTTTCATTGTAGTCTTTTACCTTTTTGTTTTTTGATCTTTACTGTGCTTGTGTATTTTAGTTTTGCATTTTTTCCTGATGAGTTGTCACCACCCTTACATTGTTGGCTTTTGTTTTGCTTTGTTATATCCCCTTACTGTTGCCACCTGTCTGGATTTTGGTTCTTTTTGTCTTTCCCCCTTTTATGTCTATTGTATCTCTTATTTGTTTTCTCTATTGTTCTTGGTCACTACCTTTCTTCCTGTTTTGGATTTTCATCACTCTTTTTTGGTTTCTTACTCTTTCTTTTCCTTTACTGCCCTCTTATATAAATACGATCAAGCTTCTATTATTCTATTCACATCTCTTTCTTCCTACTGTATTTTATTCCTACCTTTACTCTCTTCTTCATTTACTTTTATTCTCTCCTTCCTACTTAATGTCTTCTGTTGTCCCTAATGCCCCTTGTCTCCAGGGAGGTGTTGGTCCAGATTCCTATTTGGATCAACCACTCTCTACTAAGGGATGTGTCTCTCCTCCTAAAGATAGAGGTTTATTATCTTCCCCACCCTACTCTTCTCTCCACTTGGGACCTAAGAATCCAGATTCTACTCCCACTTCCATGGCCCCACCTTCCCATGGTCCTGCAGAATTTGTGGGCATTCATGCCCATGAATCTCTAGCTCATGGGTCTGAGGGACCTGCTGTTGACCCAGTCCTTACTCCCCTTCCTCCCCTTCCTAACTCTGAAGTTGCTACCTATATGCTCCAAAAATGTTTGGTAGGGAGGATCTTTGGTGATCCTCCTTACCGCCATATCATTGAGTCCAAATTGAAGAAGCAGTGGTCCTTTATCGAGGGCCAAGTCTTGTTCAAGCCAATGGGCATTAATTGGTTCTTAATAGAGTTTTCACTTCAGTCTGATGCTAAGAATGTCTGGATGAAGAGGCCTTGGTTTGTCCTTGGTCTCAACTTTGTCCTTCTCCCTTGGTTTGAGTCATTTTGTCCTTTTTCCACACCTTTTACTCACATAGATCAATGGGTAAAAGTCCACCTTTTGCCCATCCAATTCRGGACCGAGGATTATCTCACTGCCCTCTTAGCTCCAGTTGGTTCTTTTGTCCGTATGGATGATGTCACCAAAGACAAACAAAAGCTTAGGTTTGCAAAAGTCTGTGTCAATATCTCTGTCCTCCTTTTCCCGGTCCCTGGTAGTCTGAATGTCAAAATAGGTGATATTTCTAAGCATATTCACTTGAATTATGTGTGTCCTTTGAGTGGGGACGATTCACACTCACTTGAATTATGCCCCTCTAAAGTTAAGCCCCCCATGCACCTTATCATTAATAGGGGTCAGGCTTCCCTTAGTGGTTCTTCCTCTGGTCCTGTTACTACTGTTCGTACCCCTAATAAGTGGATCAAAGTTGTACCCCGCAAGAGGGCTGCTCSGAGGCCTCCGAGACCCTCTCCCCGTCGTCTCAATGCTGGTTCACATGTCCTTGCTCCAGTGATTGCTGCTAGGTCCCCACCACATGCTGTGTTCTCTCCCTCGCAGTATGTGGCTCCTGTCTTAAGTCCTACTCCTCCTTCAGTTGGTGATCTTCGAGCCTCTGAGGACATGGATGATATAATGGAATGTTTCTCTCCTATTCTCAATGATCCGTTGGTTGCACTGCGTGACTCTCCCACTGCTAAAGACACCCCTAGTTCACTAGACTATGGTGATCGTTGTGATCTCTCCCCTTCTGAGGAGCTTGATTTCTTTGACTCCATAGGGCTGACTCTTGCTCTCTTGCACCCTGCTGATTCTGGCAAGTGGCGCAGGACCTCGGATGAGGGGACCTCTTCTCCTTTCTCTGACAATGCTTAGTTCACTTCTCTGACAATGCAGGGCCTTTATTATCCTTATTTTATTTTTCAGTTTCTCTTTTTTTCTTTTGTTCCACGTTTCATCAGTTATGTATATATCAATGTATATAGTCTTGTACTTTTCTTTTTCCCATCCTTCTTTGTACTTTTGTTTTTCAGTTACCCTGTTGTATGGAATCTTCTATATTAATAAAGCTTTATATTATGTATCTTTTGCCTCCTTTCTTGCATTTGGGTCTTTTCCTTAGTCTCTTTTTTTTCTCTGTTTTGCGCCTCAATTACTGTTCCCTTTCCTTAGAGGCAATGGTGTTACTGGTTACTTTTTCTGAGTTCCTTCAAAAGTGTGTGAGCCTATATTCCTCTTCTACTCTTTTCCGCTGTTCTCGTTTATCTACAATTTTTAATACATTCTGGTCTTCTTTTAGGCCTTGCTTGGTTTGTTTATTGTTTGTCTTTTGTTTGCTTTCCTGGTTCTTATTCGTGATTTTATGTATTCTCTTTTTTTTATTATCTGTTTCCTGGTTGCTTTTCGTGTCATTGCTTCTGTATTTTACATATGTTGCTGATAACCTGTCTTCTTTCTTCTTTGGATATTTTTTCCAGGCTATCTCCAGTGGGATTGGATGCTGTCATAATACTGCTCCTCTTTACATTTTCTTTTGTTTTTGTTTCTCCTTTCTACATCACTCTTGTTGCATCTCTTTTGTTAGCCTTGTATTTTTCCGTATTTTTCTTTGCACTCTGACTATTATTCCTCACATTATGGCTGCTGTCCTTCTGCTTATTGTGTACATTTTATCAGTATTACCCTTTGTTTCTTCTTTTTTCATCTTTGGTCACTTTTCTGTAATCTGTATTGTATCATTATATCCAATTTCGTATTTCTACCTATTTTATGTTTTTTATATATTGTATTGTTGTTATTATCTTGTTCTTTCTTGCTTTTTGTACGCTTCTTTGACTACTACTTTTTGTATCCATTTATCTTGCTTGTTTATGCCACTCTTATATGCCTATTGCACCCTCTTGATTTTCTCCATTCCTTATTTGTTATGTCACTTTTTTTTTCTCCTTTCCTAAACATTACACTGTTGTTTGCCTTTTCACCTTTTTTATTGGCTTTGTCTTTGCTCACATTTTCATTAATTAGTACCCTTGCCGTGCAATGTCTTGTATACATTTCTACCCACTTTCTCCCTTTCACTTTCGTTTATTTTATTCTGTTTTGGTTGGCTCTTTTTCCAAAACTTTTTAATGAAGGTTATTAGTTGGAATGTTCACGGGGCAAAACGTGCCCAAACTATTCATGAAATTAATTATTTACGCAAACGTTTTCATCCCGATATTTTGATAATTATTGAGACAATGCTTTCTCCTATCAACAATAATCGACTAAGTAAATCCATTGGTTTTGAAAATGTATTTATTATTGATCCGGATGGTCACAGTGGGGGAATGTGGATTTGTTGGAATTCTTTGTCGGTAGACTTAACTATAAATTTTCTTGAACATCGCTTGGCATCCCTAAATGTTTTGGATAAAACAAGTAATAAATCGTTTATTCTTCTAGCAATTTATGCTCCGTCCCAAGAATCCCAAAAAGATTATTTTTGGGAATACCTATCCACTCTCGCTATTTCTTTACTTCTTCCCTGGTTAATTATTGGTGATTTTAATACCATGTTGAATTCTATTGATAAAAAAGGTGGTAACCCACTCCTTCCCAGCCATTGCACTAGACTTCATGCTTTTCTCTCTATTACTGACTCACGTGATGTTCCTGCAATTGGCGCAGCTTATTCATGGAAAAAATTATCGATCCTCATACTATTTATGAACGTCTTGATCGCGGCTTTTCATCACCGTCGTGGTTGGACATTTATCCCACTACCTCCCTTTCCTACGAACATTTCTCTTGTTTTGACCACGCACCTATATGTCTTTCTATTGCAGCTTACTTTCTTCCCTTACTTTTTAAATTTCGATTCCAAAATGCATGGACACTGGATAAAGAAGCTGAATCTATAGTTAAATCTACCTGGAAAACCCCCATTCATGGTTCTCGGTTTTTTGTTATTTGTAAAAAACTTACTTCTCTAAAATTTCATCTCAAGGATTGGCATTCCCGAAAATATGGTAATATTCAAAATAAGTTACAGATTAATCACGATAAATTATGTAATGTGGAGTCACAACTCCAACTTAATCCTTTTAACATTCATGTTGAACAATATCTTAATCGTCTTTTGCTTCAACGTGAAAAACTCCTTGCTTTTGGTCAAAATTTTTGAGGAAAATATGCTCATAACTCCTGAGTTAGGGTGATAAAAATTCTAGGTTTTTTCATAACACTAAGAAGGCACGTAAAAGAAAGTCACAAATCTTTCGCTTACAAAATGATGACAACCAATGGGTGGATCAACCTGTTGATATAGCTGACCTTTTTTACTCCGAGTTTTCTGCACATTCGAATTCTCGCATTTTTGATTTGTCTTGGCTTCCGACTTTAATTTCAGACAACGATAATTCCATTTTAACGGCCCCAATCTCACCAYAAGAAGTTAAGTCTGCAATTTTTGATATGTGCCCATATAAAGCCCCGGGATCGGATGGCTTTGGCCCTAAGTTTTTTCAGGCCTATTGGCATCTCTTTAGCAATGATGTCACTAAGGCGATCCAAGGATTCTTCTTTCATGGTTTTATGTTACGCCAGCTTAATCATACTATTCTCACGCTCATCCCTAAAGTTTCTGATCCGTCCCGTCCTAACCAATATCGTCCTATTAGTCTTTGCAATACTAATTATAAGGCAATCTCGAAAATCCTAGTTACTCGCCTTCAGCCTTTTCTCTCCAAGATAATAGGTCCTTTCCAAAATGCGTTTGCTCCAGACAGGGCGATACAAGATAATATTCTTCTGGTATATGAGGTTCTTAATTTATTCAATAAATCCAAGAACCATACTGGTTGGCTTGCCCTAAAATTGGATATGGAAAAAGCCTATGATCGTATTGAATGGGATATTCTGTGGGCAACCATACGTGCCTTTGGTTTTAATGATACTTGGATAAATTGGCTTGTTTCGGCTGTTACAACCGCGTCTTATTCTCCATCAGTAAACAACTCGACCTCTTCTATCATCTACCCCACTCGGGGCCTATGTCAGGGCCCTGCACTTTCTTATTATCTGTATGAAAGTTCTTGCTCGCAGCCTTCATCGGGTCGGGCCTCTCTGCATCCTTCAAGTACACCTATTCCTTATCTTTCTCTTTGCGGATGATAGTCTTCTTTTCTACAAAGCCACGCCTTCTTCCGTTACCACTTTAAATAACATTTTAGAATCCTTTTCTAATATGTCTGGTCAACTTATTAACTTCCACAAATCCTCTATTGTTTTTTCTAAGCTTGTTTCTTCGGCTACTAAGAAACGCCTAGCTGGGATTTTTAATATGACTCCTAAAGCTTTTTTAGGAAGGTATTTGGGGGTCTTTTTCAACAAAACAAAATTTGACAAAAATAGTTACCATTTTTTGATTCAAAATGCCGATAAACATCTCAACTCTTGGGCTACGAAGTATGTTTCCAAAGCTGGTCGAACTGTTTTAATCCACAGTCATCTTTCTGCCCTCCCTTCTTTTACAGTGACTACTAATAAACTACCAAGTTCCACATGCAGATGATGCGTGAATTAATCAGGTTTATTCGATTGAGACACGAATTAGGGTTTCGATTTGAATTAGGGCACTAAACTGATTGAATTTGTGCAGAAAATTTGGGATATTAGACTCGATAAAGGCAAAGCCACCACGAATCAATGGATTTTGTGATTTTGATACAGGATTAATCCACCACAAATCACGATGCTAATCAAGATTGCATAAAGAAATTAATCACCAACAATCTAAAATTAACAAACACAAGCATAAAGGAATTAACCACCAASTTGCAAAATTAGGGTTTGAGTTCTTTGAGAGAAAACTCTTGGCCTTTTCATAAAAGTTTCTGAAATTAATGTCTGATTATTTGCTTAAACTTGAACTATTTAAATACTAAACAAAGCGTAAATCTAACCCTAAAAGATAGATAAATAAAGCTGTAAAATATCATAAACTAATTGATAAGTAATTAGATTTATTCTAAATATCCTAAAATAGAAAAATAGAATCTAACACTTAATCTAGATGCAAAGCTCAAAAAAACCGCACAATATGTTGTCCAATTCTTCATCCTTAGCACCCGCATCACATGCCATACTTTGGATTTAATTAATCGTTCTTTCGTTTGGCATCAAAGTCCTCTAAAGCCACCCATGGTATCCTGGGATAACGTTTGCATGCCAAAATCACAGGGTGGTTTGGGATTACGTAAAGTTGCTGCCGTCAACACCGCCTTCCTTTGTAAGTTACGGTGGAAGGTMCTCTCAGAGCATGCAAATCTATGGGTCCAATGCGTTCATGCTAAATACCTTTCTYCTACAACTTTTTTTGAATATAAAACTAAACCGGGTGATTCCCTTATTTGGAAACAAATCTGCAGTATCCGCCCACTTCTACTGAAAGGTATTCGTTGGAAATTGGGGAATGGCAATAACTGATAAGGATTCATTGGCTATTCTGGAAAATTATCCTATTGATTTGGAGATAAACAATAATATTCAGGATAATTGCTTTCAAATGGTTACATATTTGGAAAGGAATCTCGGCTTGGAAGATAATCTGGAAAAACAAATCGGTTGTAATGGTTAGATTAGGCCGAATTATGGTAGATTAGATTAGTTTGTTAGAATATCTGTTAGTTTGTTAGGATATTTGATAATTAGTAGGATATTAGGATAAATATCTTAGATATTTCCTATTTCCGTGTGGTTAGATATTTTCCATATTTCCGTGTAGATTAGTTTGAGTCGGTTAGGTTTGTTAGGATTTTCCAGATTTGTTAGGATATTTGATGTTTAATTTAGATTAGATATTTTAGGAATAATGTTAGTTAAGATATTTGTGATAAGATTCCTATCTTTCATAAATATCTTAATTAGTTTTAGATACTAGCTTGTATTATAAATAGGGCCGAAACTCTTCAATAAAATTCAGATTATTTGAGTTTAAAAATTCTTCTTTGTTTATTCAGAGAAAACCTTTGTGAGTTTTGGTTTGCGTCCGGAATTCACTTGATTAGCTACTTAGGTCGGTTGTCTCTTTTAGGGCTGGTTCCACTTGGTGAGTAAGATCCTTCGAGTCTTTTCCAAGATTGAAGTTATTTTTATTCTTCAAACACTATCACACTCGTTTTGCTCGTTTCTTGGATTTTCTTGGAATTCTTCCTTTAAAATCCACATCAATAACATTCTATTTGGCTGACAATTGGGTTACTCCACTAAACTCCTCTCTTATTTAGAACATCATCATACTTCCGTCCATAACTTAATTTGACTGTGGCTAATGTATTACCTCTAATAGCTCTTGGGATTATGATTTTCTATCCTCTCTTTACCTGCTAAGGTCCTTCCCTGATATTCTTGGTATTCCTATTCCTTCTTCCCCCCTCCTGGACGAGCCTGTTTGGGTTTTTCTAATCTGGTACTTTTACCGTTAAAATCTGCCACTTGGCTTGCCCACGTATCGATTTCTCATCTCCGTATGGGAATTCAAATGGATTTGGAATCTTCCCATAGCGCCTCAACTCTAGCTTTTTCTTGGCAGTTGCTCCACCTATAGTTTACCGACTAGAATGTCTTTCTCTCTCCGCAACCTTGACGTTCCCCTGTTTGTCCCTTGTGTGCTTTAGCTCCCAAACTTCCGACCACTTATTATTAATTTGCTATTGTTCTCCCTCTATGGTCTCACCCTATTTCTTTGTTGGTTTGTAATTTTGCTTCTCAATCCTCGATCCATTATCTTCTACGTCACTTCCATTTACTTCTCCCTTCTCATTTACCTAAATTGTATATGTTCTCTGGAGGTATCTGAAAATCTCGTAACTCTACTGTTTCCGTAACCAACCTTTTCCCCTATTGCCACCCTTTTTCGTAGCATTACATCCTTCCAAGAATTGTCTAAGCTTATTAATATCGATTATTGTCCGCGTTTACCTCCTTCCCATTCTCCTCCATCCCCTTCTCATCTTACACGCTCGTTTGGTTTCTTGGTCCGCCCCGCCACGTGGTTTTATGTTAAATTAAATTTTGATGGATCGTTTGTTAATGTTAACTTCTGTAGTGTTTTACTTCGTAACTCTTTAGTCAGGTTTCTTGCACCCGTTCCTGATTACTTTGGCCTCAGCTTCTTCCTATTGTCAGAAGCTTCGAGTCCCTCGTAATGGTCTGCTCCTTGCTTCTCATTTCGGTTTCAAGCACATTATTATCGAAGGTGATAACCTCACTGTTATCAATATCTTACATGGTTCTTTTACTAGTCCTTGGCCGATCCAACTACTTATGGATGATATCAAAGTTTTACTTCAATCTTTTTCTCATTTTGTCCCGACTCATGTTTATCGTGAAGCTAATCGTTGCACGGACTACCTTGCATRTTTGGGTCATTATGCACCTTCCCATCAGGACATTGATCCTTTTGTTGTTGCCAAATTTTCTTTTTTTCTAGAATTTGATCGGCTAAGTTACAAAGAACCATCCTTCCACCGTTTACTTTACTTTTTTAAAAAAATAACACAMAATTTATAATCAATTAATGAACAACAATTAGAAAAGAAAAACAAAGAACCACATGCCCAAACTTACAAACACCAGTAATCAGTAACCAACAACAAATCTATTGAAACTAATAATTTTAGATAACCAAATTTGACATAAAATTGAAAGGTGTATGAAGGTTGGAAGAAACTCACTAAATTAGAAAGTAAATGACATGAAAATTTATGAATAAAATTTCAAACAATACAGAGTAGACCTCAAAGTAAAGGGAATCATTCAAAAGCTCATTACAAACAATAATGCCATATAAGTGAGTGGATATAAAAGGTAAGCTAAATAATGGTATTCATTTATCAAATTAATGTCTAGTACTCCGTACATACAACTTGCTCTAAGTTGATCAAATTAAAGGGAAAGATAGGCATAAGAACAAACAATGTCGTTGATCTAAGATGCTAATCATTGGTATCTCTTTAATGCTTTAATACTCTTTCATAACTAATTTCCTAGTGCTTTGCTTACATCAAATAATGCAAAGTAACATAATACGAAGTATATAATGGCAAATCAACCAAGTTAAAGTAGTCAATAAACAGAAGTAACCAAGTACCAACAAGAATGGGCTTTTACCATAACAAATAATGTTTGTAGCAGACATGTTTAATTTTCATTGCAATTAGAGATCAATGTGTTGGAAAAGGGATATATCTTTTGGAATAGATATTTTACACCAAACTTGTATCTTTTGAAGAAAAGATTATTACATATTGTATTACAGTAGTATGATCCTACATCCTAAAGCAACTATGACTTCCTAATAAGCCAAGGGAAAATCCTCCAATCACACTAGCTTAGCAGTTTGCAGCGTCAAGGAAAAGCCAATATAACTATCACAAACTTGTCACAGAGATGGAAACCAAGACATGTCTTCTTCCTAATAAGTAAGAACCACATGGTAAAAATATTAATCAATAAATACAAACTCATTAATTGACTAATGAAGAACAACAAAACCTATTCATTAAAATAATATTTGCATATTCAAGATTAGAAACAAAAATCATACCTTACTCAAGCGAAAATAAGTGAAAAATCGATTATATTTGCCAAAACTGCTCAAAGGTGATCGAAGAACAGTTGATGCATGAATCTTCTGAATATTTGAACGAATTTWAGATAACAAAATCCGAATAATTGCTAGCTAATTCAAAATAATGGATTTGAATTGAAAACCAAAATTGATTACCTGAGTAAATAATGAAWTTGAAAAATCTAGGTTGAACCCTTGAACGATAGATAGAATTAGGGCTTGGCAAGAATTAAGATGAAAACTGAAAGTTAAATCGCAACCTGAAAGAGATAGATCAGAGTATGATAAGAATCATTCCATCCCGATCTTGGCTTTGAATTAATCTAATCGAATTGARGAAGAACAAATTTTGTGATTTTGAATTTTGTGATTCCTTCTATCAGTTGATAACTTGATACATTCAAGAAAGTAGAGTGGAGCAATGATAAATGCAGAGGAGTGCTGCATTACAAATGCAGCAAGCATTTTGCACCCACGTAAATACCCCCAAGTTCTATTAAATTACATCTTTTTTCCATATTAAATTATTTTTGCTAAGTCTAACAAAGCTTAAGTTTAGGTTTTAAAATGATTTAACTAATTACAAATTAAAATTTAATCAGTTTCGCTTTACTTGTACCCTGCTTTCGGCCGAGAGAATCCGTAATCCAGATCGAATAAAAAATAGTCTAATATGAACCCCTAAGAGATCTCCCTAAACGAATCGTAGACTTTAAAAATTATACGTAATGATAGTACTCAATTATATTAAACATCTGTCAAAAATTTATGAAAACTTATAAATATGTTGGAAGACTTAAGATCCTCCAACCCCTCAGGTAAAAGAGGTACCTAAAGAATTTGAAATAAATATACTAGAAAAACAAAAAATGAAGAATCTCTCAGTACAAATAAGGTCTATTTTGGAAAGAGAAACAGATAGAACCATGATTAGAAAGTACTTGATGGAAGTTAAATCCTTTCGTCATTTGTCTCAACCTAATAATCAAGATCATCCCAGTTTCGCAAGCTCATTTACTATTATGAATTACGGAAACTAGATAGGATTAGTAGAGCAATACCCTTTAGTACTGAATTAGGAAATGCACTCTATAAGACAGAAGAATTTAAGATTATGATGATATACCAGATCTTACCAGACCTGGAAAAGACAGGATAACAGGCACCCATATCAAGTATATCAAGACCAAACAAGGAATGATATTGACCAGAAAGATCAACCAAATTTTGGAAGTACGTTAAGAAGTAATCCTAGGATCAGAAATAAATATTATAGAACCAATTTAAATATAAGATTACCAAAAAATTTTAAAGAAAAACACCTATGCTAGTAGTGGGTATAATCTTGATATAGAAGAAGTGCCGTTTAAAGACTGGAAAAACATATAGAAGAATGGGATCTAATCGTTCAATATTCTTTTTAAATACTAATTGATACTAAGAAACCTACATAATAAAAGACGTATGGAAGATAGTATCAGAGGAAAATAAGATCTTGGTACATAATCTTTCAAGTATGCAAAGCATATTGTGAAGGATTAGAAGAAAATATAGTAATTATTCCAGAGCAATACAACGTATTAAAAAGCTATTCTGGAGATCTGGCCAGGTAGTCTTCACTTTGAAAAGAAAAACTATAAGAAGGGTATATAAAACAAATAGAGCAAATTAACAAATTGTATTTATGTACCCATGCGAATTTGAGAATACGTACAAAAAATTTGTCCGTATTAGAGTATAGTAATACTGCAGAAGAAGTGAAAATCCCATTTTAGCTCCTTCTTCACAAAACATACAAAGATAGGATCACTATCTCCTTGGAATGGAAACAACAGAATAATGCTATGCTAATCCATAGGAGAAGAATAAAATTTGCTCAACGTCTTTCATCTGTGTAATGAGGCAAAATCCAGAAGATAGCAAGAAGCGCAAAGGTTACTATATGCGTTTGATCATGACATCTTGAGATTTTACTATGTTGCAGACCAAATTTCACTTATAGAAAGAAGAAAATAATAAAGAAATGGAAGAAATTAAGAAACAAAAAGAAAAACCAACCTAAAAAGACCACTATCCATTTAGACATTTAGTCCCAATAAAACCATAAAAGAAAGATAACACACCTACAAAAATTGATATGGCACCACTTTTAAAGACCGGTTAAGTGTATCACCGAAGCTCTTACCCTTAAGAAATCCGTATTCCCATAACCGGTCTCTTAAATCATCTAAGAGACCGTGAAAACAAACACATCTCTTAAACGAAGATAGAGACTGGATTTATAAAAAGCGTCTCCTATCCTAATTAATACTTTTTATTAATTATAATTTACATTGCTACTGTGATACCCCTCAACCTACTATTTATAGTCCTATACCCTTTACTTCCCCTCACCTACCCATTTCTCTCCTCACGAATACTCCTACCCATACTCCTCCGATCTCCTTCTCTCTTCATATACTGATTCTCTCATTTTTCTAGCCCTCTTTTTCCTTCTTTCTTCCAATATTCTCTCATTCACTATCATTATAGTTCTATCATTCCATGCCTTGATGATTTCGTCATTACAACCAAAAACAAGAAATTTTCGATTTTATTTCGCTCAATCATGGTGGCGAGTAGACTGTCGGTGCTTCTTCTATTTTAGATCTCCTCTATTTTTCATTTTTCTTTGGTTTTTTAATTATGTTTTTTACTCTCAGTTTTCGTTTTTTTGCTATTTTTTAATAAATTTTTAATTTGGTTCTAGACTGGGGTTTTGTGGTTATTATTTTACATTTTGTTTCGTTTTGAGTTCGACTTGAGTTTTCGATTTTATTTGTTTTGGTTTTTTATGATTATTTTCGTTTTCAATTAAATTTTTGTTTTTTCGATCTCATTTTTTAATATTTCCAGTTGTTTTTTTAAAGTATTTTTCAATTTTTTAAAAGGTAACCTTGTTAGAATTTCGTATGGATTTTTGATTGAATTTGTTCGATGTATGTTTTATTGTTCTTCGTTTTTTCATCTTTCGAATTTCTGGGTCTTTGCTAAGTTCAGATCTAGGCTTAATATTTTGTGTTTTTTCGAATTTCTGGGTTAAAATAATGTTGTGTTTGTAGTTTGTTTGTAAACAAAATTCCTGGGTTTTTTCATCTTTCGAATTTCTGGGTTTATTCATCTTTCGAATTTCTGGATGTAGGCTTAATTTTTTCGTTTTTTCAAATTTTTGGGTCTTCGTTTTTTTCATTAGGCTTAATATTGTCGCTTAATGTGCTCGCAAGATTTCAATTAGATTTTTTTTGAAAGGATGTGCTCGCAAGATTTCTATGCTGCTAGCATGAAGCTAAGAATCGCAAAAGGTTTGTTTTGTTTTCTATTCTTTTTATTAATTGAATGTTGTTTACTTCTTGTTTTTACGATTTTACTTTGATTATGTATTGGTCACTAACATTTTTTAATTTGAATTTTATTTGTAGATTTTGATTTTGTTTTATTCACTAACAACATTTTTTTAATTTGTTTTTACAGGTTAAAACATATCAAAATGAAGATCAAATTTTATGGAAAATTTAMTGTATTTGTAATTTTTGGATTGTATAATATTGTGTATTTAATATTTGGATGTATTTTCTATGTACTTTGTAATTTGCTATTGTTATTGAAATAGAAGGTAATAATGACCGTAAAAAAAAAAGAAATAAAAGGTGATAATGGCCAGCTTGCATCATGTGATGCAAGTGGGGCCAGCTTTTTTTTAAATAAAATATATACCAAAGAGACRGGTTATGTGTCAGAACCGGTCTCTTAGGTACAACAAAGAGATCGGTTATCTGTCAAAAACCGGTCTCTTTAGCTTGTTCAAAGAGACCAGTTTATTTTAGCACCTGTCTCTTTGATTGATTTAAGAGACCGCAAAATATAACCGGTCTCTTTACCTAAGAGCCCTCTCACCTAGAGACCGGTTGTTTTGCGGTCTCTTTGACCTTTTTTAACCGGTCTCTTAGGCTTTTTTTGTAGTAGTGATAAGACGAATTGTAGATGCTGGAACTGCAATCAATTAGGACATTTCGAAAATGAATGTCCCAAGAACAAGGTAACCATTAATTGAGTTCAAGACTTTGGAGAATATAGACAATTGTATCCATTAGAATCAGATTGTGAAAGTGATCTTTTTAGCGATACGGAAACTATATATGAATTTTA
>SNQN01008329.1:16177-29644 GCA_008642245.1 Bassia scoparia | reverse complement strand
GAATACGAGAAGAATCGAGAAGAATCGGAATGTGCTCTCGGATTTTGGAATTGCTCCCGCACCAGAAATTCCGCACACACACTCTTTCGGGTTTTGGAATCTTCTCCCGCACACGAAATTCTGCATACACACATCCTCTCATGTTTTGGAATTTGCTCCCGCACCAGAAATTCCACACAGAAACTCTTTCGTGTTTTGGAATTTTCTCCTGCACAACAAATTCCACATATGCACTCTTTCGGGTTTTGGAATCTTTTCCCGCACTAGAAATTCCACACACACAATCTTTCGGGTTTTGGAATTTGCTCCCGCACCAAAAATTCCACACACACACTCTTTTGGGTTTTGGAATATGCTTCCGCACCAGAAATTCCGCATACACATCCTTTCGGGTTTTGGAATTTTCTCCCGCACCAGAAATTCCGCATGCACACATCCTTTCAGGTTTTGGAATTTTCTCTCGCACCAGAAATTCCGACGCAAGCAAATTATTCCAGGATACATACACATCCATGAAAATCTGACCGCATGGGACACAGCTACAGGTAAAACTAACCGTTATTTTGGAGGTACCGGCGAAAAAAGGGCAACTCAGGGTTGCATAACGTCTTGAGTTGCTCTCCGTCCCAAATCGTATAATTTGTCTTTCGTCTTGCGAGACTTTCGTCTCTCCAGACTCAGTCAAAGTGAGGGCTTTTGTAGACACCTAAATGTGTCTCCCGAAATGAGTAACCGATTATGATACATACCACGTTTCGTGATCAATTTTATTATGAATAGACGCAGTTGAACTCGTAAAAAGCTCGAAATATGTGAAGTAATGCTCGAAATCATGTGTCCAGGGTCAAATAAGAGGCAAAAAGTATTTTGTTTTATTTCTTTTATTTATTTTCTATTTGTAAAATTTTCTATTAAACTTTAGGATGTTTTAAAATAATTTACACTAGTGATTATCATAATTTCCACATTTCATTGCATTTTTCTCATTTTTCTGAGTTCGCTAGTATTTTTAGATTATTTTTCCGATTTTTCTATAATTTTCAATGAATTTTTTTACAAGATTTACAAAAAATCAAAATACAAAAAAATACATAAAAAATCAGAAAATACTTTAAAAATACCAAAAAATACATGGAATGTTCTAGAACACCCTAGAACCGTATTTTCTGGCAAAAGGGGGTGTCTAGGTTCATTCAACTCGAGAAGAATCTGAGAAGAATCGGAATTTGCTCTTGGATTTTGGAATTTGCTCCCGCACCAGAAATTCCGCACACATAGTCTTTCGGGTTTTCGAATTTTCTCCCGCACCAGAAAGTCTACATACGCACTCATTGGGGTTTTGGAATCTTCTCCCGCACACGAAATTCCGCATACACACATCCTATCGGGTTTTGGAATTAGCTCCCGCACCAGAAATACCGCACACACTCTTTCGGGTTTTGGAATTTTCTCCCACACCAGAAATTCCACATATGCACTGTTTCGGGTTTTGGAATCTTCTGCCGCACTAAAAATTCAACAATCACACTATTTCGGGTTTTGGAATTTGCTCTCGCACAAGAAATTCCACACACACACTCTTTCGGGTTTTGGAATTTGCTCCTGCACGAGAAATTCAGCATACACATCCTTTCGGGTTTTGGAATTTTCTCGCGCACCAGAAATTCCGCATGCACACATCCTTTCGGGTTTTGGAATTTTCTCTCGCACGAGAAATTCCGACACAAGCAAATTATTCCAAGGATACATGCACATCCAAGGAAATCTGACCGCATGGGACACAGCTACAGGTAAAACAAACCGTTATATTGCAGGTACAAGCGAAAAATAGGGCAACTCAAGGTCGCAGAATGTCTTGTGTTGCTCTTCGTCCCAAATCGTATACTTTGTCTTTCGTTTTGCGAGACTTTCGTCTCTCCAGACTCCGTCAAAGTGGGGGCTTCTGTAGACACCCAAATGTGTCTCCTGAAATGAGTAACCGAAGATGAAACATACCACGTTTCCTGATCAATTTGATTCTGAAAAGATGCAGGTGAACTCGTATAAAGCTCGAAATATGTGAAGTAATTCTCGAAATCATGTGTCAAGGGTCAATTAAGAGGCAAAAAGTATTTTCTTTTATTTCTTTTATTTATTTTCTATTTGTAGGATTTTCTATTTAACGTTAGGATTTTTAAAAATAATTTACACTAGTGATTTTCATAATTTCCACATTTCAATGCATTCTTCTAATTTTTCTGCGTTCACTAGTATTTTTAGATTATTTTTCCGATTTTTCTATAATTTTCAATGAATTATTTTACAATATTTACAAAAATCAAAATACAAAAAAAATACATAAAAAAACAGAAAATTCTCTATAAATACCAAAAAATACATGGAATGTTCAAGAACCCCCTAGAACCGTATTTTCTTGCAAAAGGGGGTGTCTAGGTTCATTCAACCCGAGAAGAATCAGAATTTGCTCTCGGATTTTGGAATTTGCTCCCACACCAGAAATTCTGCACGCACTCATTCAAGTTTTGGAATCTTCTCTCCACACGAAATCCCACATACACACATCCTCTCGGGTTTGGGAATTTGCTCCCGCACCAGAAATTCCGCACACACACTCTTTCGTGTTATGGAATTTTCACCTGCACAAGAAATTCCACATATGCACTCTTTCTGGTTTTGGAATCTTCTCCCGAACTACAAATTCCACACACTCACTCTTTCGGGTTTTGGAATTTGGTCCCGCTCAAGAAATTCCATACTCACACTCTTTCGGGTTTTAAAATTTGCTCCCGCACCAGAAATTCCGCATACACATCCTTTCGGGTTTTGGAATTTTCTCCCGCACCAGAAATTCTGCATGCACACATCCTTTCGGGTTTTGGAATTTTCTCTCGCACCAGAAATTTCGATACAAGCAAATTATTCCAAGGATACATGCACATCCATGAAAATCTGACCGCACGGGACACAGCTACAGGTAAAACTAACCGTTATTTTGGAGGTACCGCCGAAAAAAGGGCAACTCAGGGTCGCAGAATGTCTTGAGTTGCTCTCCGTCCCAAATCGTATACTTTCTCTTTCGTCTCTGCAGACTCAGACAAAGTGAAGGTTTCTGTAGACACCCAAATGTGTCTCCTGAAATGAGTAACCGATTATGATACATACCACGTTTCTTGATCAATTTTATTCTAAAAAGACGCAGTTCAACTCGTAAAAAGCTCGAAATATGTGAAGTAATGCTCGAAATCATGTGTCAAGGGTCAAATAAGAGGCAAAAAGTATTTTCTTTTATTTCCTTTTTTTATTTTCTATTTGTAGAATTTTCGATTTAACTTTAGGATTTTTAAAAATAATTTACACTATAGATTATCATAATTTCCACATTTCATTGCATTCTTCACATTTTTCTGAGTTCACTACTATTTTTAGATTATTTTTCCCGATTTTTCTCTAATTTTCTATAAATTATTTTACAATATTTAAAAAAACCAAAATACAAAAAAAATACATAAAAAATAAGAAAATACTTTAAAAATACCAAAAAATACATGGAATGTTCTAGAACCCCCTAGAACCGTATTTTCTTGCAAAAGGGGTTTCATAGGTGCATTCAATCCGAGAAGAATCCGAGAAGAATCAGAATTTGCTCTCGGATTTTGGAATTTGCTCCCGCACCAGAAATTCTGCACACACACTCTTTCGGGTTTTGGAATTTTCTCCCGCACCAAAAATTCCACATACGCACTCATTCAGGTTTTGGAATCTTCACTCACACACGAAATCCCGCATACACACATCCTCTCGGGTTTTGGAATTTGCTCCCGCACCAGAAATTCCGCACACACACTCTTTCGTGTTATGGAATTTTCACCTGCACAAGAAATTCCACATATGCACTCTTTCCCTAAACCCTAAACCCTAAACCCTAAACCCTAAAACCCTAAACCCTAAACCCTAAACCCTAAACCCTAAGCCCTAAACCGAACGGGTTTTGGAATTTGCTCCCGCACAAGAAATTCCATACTCAAACTCTTTCGGGTTTTGGAATTTGCTCCCGCACCAGAAATTTCGCATACACATCCTTTCGAGTATTGGAATTTTCTCCCGCACTAAAAATTCCGCATGCACACATCCTTTTGGGTTTTGGAATTTTCTCTCGCACCAGAAATTTCGACGCAAGCAAATTATTCCAAGGATACATGCACATCCATGAAAGTCTGACCGCACGGGACACAGCTACAAGTAAAACTAATCGGTAGTTTGGAGGTACCGGCGAAAAAAGGGCAACTCAGGGTCGCAGAACGTCTTGAGTTGCTCTCCGTCCCAAATCGTATACTTTGTCTTTCGTCTTGCGAGACTTTCGTCTCTCCAGACTTAGCCAAAGTGAGGGTTTCTGTAGACACCCAAATGTGTCTCCCGAAATGAGTAACCGATTTTGATACATACCACGTTTCTTGATCAATTTGATTCTAAAAAGACACAGTTTAACTCGTAAAAAGCTCGAAATATGTGATGTAATGCTCGAAATCATGTGCAAGGGTCAAATAAGAGGCAAAAAGTATTTTCTTTTATTTCTTTTTTTATTTTCTATTTGTAGAATTTTCGATTTACACTGGTGATTATCATAATTTCCACATTTCATTGCATTCTTCTCATTTTTCTGAGTTCACTAGTATTTTTAGATTATTTTTCCGATTTTTCTAAAATTTTCAATGAATTATTTTACAATATTTACAAAAATCAAAATACAAAAAATATACATAAAAAATCAGAAAATACTTTCAAAATACCAAAAAATACATGGAATGTTCTAGAACCCCCTAGAACCGTATTTTCTTGCAAAAGGGGGTTTCTAACTTCATTCAATCCGAGAAGAATCCGAGAAGAATCGATAAGAATCGGACTTTGCTTTCGGATTTTGGAATTTGCTCCCGCACCAGAAATTCCGCACACAGTCTTTCGGGTTTTGGAATTTTCTCTCGCACCAGAAATTCCACATACGCACTCATTCGGGTTTTGGAATCTTCTCCCGCAAACAAAATTCCGCATAAACACATCCTCTCGGGTTTTGGATTTAGCTCCCGCACCAGAAATTCCGCACACACACTCTTTCGGGTTTTGAAATTTTCTCCCGCACCAGAAATTCCGCATATGCACTCTTTCGGGTTTTGGAATCTTCTCCCGCACTAAAAATTCCACACACACACACACACTCTTTCGGGTTTTGGAATTTGCTCCCGCACAAGAAATTTCTCACACACACTCTTTTGGGTTTTGGAATTTGCTCCCATACGAGAAATTCTGCATACACAACCTTTCGGGTTTTGGAATTTTCTCCCAAACTAGAAATTCCGCATGCACACATCCTTTCGGGTTTTGGAATTTTCTCTCGCACCAGAAATTCCGACGCAAGTAAATTATTCCAAGGATACATGCACATCCAAGGAAATCTGACCGCACGGGACACAGCTACAGGTAAAACAATCCGTTATTTTGCAGGTACAATCGAATAAAAGGGCAACTCAGGGTTGCAGAACGTCTTGTGTTGCTCTTCCTCCCAAATCGTATACTTTGTCTTTTGTCTTGCGAGACTTTCGTCTCTCCAGACTCAGTAATAGTGGGGGCTTCTTAGACACCCAAATGTGTCTCCTTAAATGAGTAACCGATGATGAAACATACCACGTTTCGTTATCAATTTGATTCTGAAAAGACGCAGTTGAACTTGTATAAAGCTCGAAATATGTGAAGTAATGCTCGAAATCATGTGTCAAGTGTCAAATAAGAGGCAAAAAGTATTTTCTTTTATTTCTTTTATTTATTTCAATTTGTAGAATTTTCTATTTAACTTAGGATTTTTAAAAATAATTTACAGTGGTGATTTTCATAATTTCCACATTTCATTGCATTCTTCTCATTTTTCTGAGTTACTACTACTTTTTAGATTATTTTTCTGATTTTCTATAATTTTTATGACTTATTTACTATATTTACAAAAATCAAAATACAAAAAAAAAATACATAAAAAATCAGAAAATACTTTAAAAATACCAAAAATACATGGAATGTTCTAGAACCCCCTAGAACCGTATTTTCTTGCAAAAGGGGGTGTCAGTTCATTCAATTCGAGAAGATCCGAGAAGAATCGGAATTTGCTCTCGGATTTTGGAATTTGCTCCGGCAACAGAAATTCTGCACACACACTCTTTAGGGTTTGGAATTTTCTCACCGCACCAAAAATCCACATACGCACTGATTCAGTTTTGGAATCTTCTCTCGCACACGAAATCCCAGCATAACACATCCTCCCTCGTGTTTTGAATTTGCTCCGCACCAGAAATTCCGCACACACACTCTTCGTGTTATGGAATTTTCACCTGCACAAGAAATTCCACATATGCACTCTTTCGGGTCTTGAAATTCTCTCCCGCACTAGAAATTCCACACACTCACTCTTTTGGGTTTTGGAATTTGCGCCCGCACCAGAAATTCCGCATACACATCCTTTCGGGTTTTGGAATTTTCTTTCGCACCAGAAATTCCGCATGCACACATCCTTTCGGGTTTTTGAATTTTCTCTCGCACCAGAAATTCCGACGCAAGCAAATTATTCCAAAGATACATGCACATCCATGAAAATCTGACCGCACGGGACACAGCAAAAGGTAAAACTAACCGTTATTTTTGAGGTACCGGCGAAACAAGGGCAACTCAGGGTCACAGAACGTCTTGAGTTGCTCTCCGTCCCAAATCGTATACTTTGTCTTTCGTCTTGCGAGACTTCGTCTCTCCAGACTCTGACAAAGTGAGGGCTTTTGTAGACACCCAAATGTGTCTCCTGAAATGAGTAATCGATTATGATACATACCACGTTTCTTGATCAAATTGATTCGAAAAAGACGTAGTTGAACTCGTAAAAAGCTCGAAATATGTGAAGTAATGCTCGAAATCATCTGCAAGGGTCAAATAAGAGGCAAAAAGTATTTTTCTTTAATTTCTTTTTTTATTTTCTATTTGTAGAATTTTCGATTTAACATTAGGATTTTATAAAATAATTTACACTGGTGATTATCATAATTTTCCACAATTCATTGCATTCTTTTCATTTTTCTGAGTTCACTAGTATTTTTAGATTATTTTTCCAATTTTTCTATAACTTTCAATGAATTATTTTACAATATTTACAAAAATCAAAATACAAAAAAAATACATAAAAAATCAGAAAATACTTTAAAAATACCAAAAAATTCATGGAATGTTCTAGAACCCCTTAGAACTGTATTTTCGTGCAAAAGGGGGTGTCTAGGTTCATTCAATCCGAGAAGAATCGAGAAGAATCAGTTTTTTCTTCTCGGATTTTGGAATTTGCTCCCGCACCAGAAATTCCGCACACACAGTCTTTCGGGTTTTGGAATTTTCTCCCGCACTAGAAATTCCTCATACGCACTCATTCGGGTTTTTTTATTCTTCTCCCGCACACAAAATTCCGCATACACACATCCTCTCGGGTTTTGGAATTAGCTCCCTGTAGACCGTGGGCCGACCCCGCTTGTGCTTACATCGATGTGTGTTGTGGGCTTGAGCCACAGAACCCGCACGTGAGTGCGTTGGGGGAGTGTTGTCGAGTAAGGGGATCCAGTAATCACGGACGCCCGAAACGTTGGTGGCAAAACAATGGCCCCACGGTCCGATCCAGTAACCAGCTCGTGGGTTCGAGGACATGGTACGGATTGAATCTTTGACCCAATCCGCCTGCATGTAGCGGCCTCTACTCGGTCTCATTGTAATTCCATTAAACACGATTATTGGATGCACGCAACTTACATATTCAAAACCCTTATTAGCGCACTAACCCTAAGGTTACTAAGTGGGTTACTATTATACAAAAATGACTACCTAGCCTAAATATTTTGAACCATTGACTGTTAACAATATTAATAACGTGCTAAAAACGCGATTGTCTTAATTATTTGACATTAATGTGGTTCGTGTTACTTCCGTCCTCATTTAAAGAATTATAAAGGTGATTGAGCATAATTCATAAGAATGATAATAGATATACAAAAATTTTACCTTAGATCGTCGCTAAGAAAAGACAATACAAAATAAAAGTTAGAGATCAATAATCGTTCTGCCATTAACAATTTATTACAAAGAAAAACAAGTAAAAAAGTTAGTATTGATATGAATAACTAGTGAGAAGAAATAAATAAATACCAAAATTAATAAGATAATAAGATAAAATTATCATGTCAAATAAAATAAATAACATAAAAACAAGAAAACTACAAAAATAACAAGGAACCAGCCCTTACCAATCTGGCTTTGGACCAGATAATAACTTGCAAGATTAATTTTTTTTTTTTTTATATATTTTTAAATCAACTAGAGCATCATAAGTTCAAAACGGATATTACACGACTCTAAGTCAGTTACAAATTGGTCTTTGGTAAAATTCGCATAAGTAGCATTAAAAACTCGGAAATCGGAGCCCATTTGTTCTATTACGTAGCATATAGGACCAGGGACGGAGAAACGAGGAGAGCACGCAAGGCGATTAATAATGGGTGTGAATAAGTTGTTGGCGGGATGAGAGACCGCTCCGAAAGGGGCTTATACACATGAGATCGATGTAGTATAGACGCGGCAGACAGATATATACTCCACAGAGAGCACGACCTCCAGTAAGTAATGGGAGCGCGAGCGAATGAGGAATATTTATTAGCTATGAACGCCACAAGAGTATATTATATTATACGAGAATGGGATAACGACAAACAAAACAAACAGAAATAAATCAAGAACAAGATGATTACTGAATAATCATGAAATTAAATAAATATATGAATATGAAGTGCTTATAGTCCTCAGAAATTATTATCGAATACGTCGCGGTCGAAAGGATTCGCAAAGGCCTTCGAATCATTGTTTTACGGCTGTTTTTTGAAAGGAGACTTTCCTAGGGACTGTTTTGGCTGGGTTGGGTGAACTGCCTTTTGACGAGGTCGTAGCGAAACGTGTGGAATATAGACGCACACGCTCTGTTTGGGATTAGAGGATATAAAATGAGGGTTATTGATCATAAGCCTAGAATCGAACGTGATATAAGTTAGGGCTCGAAGGATTAGGCTCTCACACGTGGCGGTTCTGGCTGTTTGTCGTAGATATAAGCGGGTGTTCTGTCTAACCATAGGCTATAGAGTTAAAGGTAGTATGTTATTTTTGGCGGATCGCGCTAAAGCCTCTCGAGTTGTCAGGGTAGAGCTGGTACTGGAGAAAAATAGGAAGGACATATAGATTGGTAGTCGATAAAAGTAGTGTATTGTCGTGAATAGTGCGTGCTGGTTCTCGCTCGCTCGTAGTGATATATATGCGGTGAGATATAATGTGATGTGTAATGGTGTGCTCGTTAAGGAGTTAAGATTTGTGTTATGTGAGGATGACTGTTTGACGAAAAGAGAGGAAAGGAGAGAAGTTTAGTGGTTTTGTTTTAGGTAGGTTTAAGTCACCTTATGCTATGGTAAGTGAATATAGTGAATAGGTGTCTGGAGTATCTATCTCACTCTCTCAAACCATAGAGGTTCATGAGATTATATCACATTTACATTATTATTATTATTGATTATTAATATTATATTAATTATTATTGATTGATATTTTATTATTATATAATTATTATTTACTCTTAGATATAGGTTATTATTATTATTATTATTAATTGTTCAATATTAATTTAGGCTTGGTTTTAGGTAATTGGTTTTAGGCTTAGATATATGGATATGGGTTTAAGAGGAATGGTTTAAGTTATTTAAGCAAATCTCAGGCCTTTTAAGAAATTCCGACCAATTGACGATCTGATTAGTAAATCATCGGACCCTTATTTGGGGAGACATTTTTAGGTGTCTACAGAAGCCTGTAAGACGAAAGTCAAAGTTTCGATTTGGGAGGAGAGCATCAGACGTTCTGCGACCTGAGTTACCTTTTCGCCGGTCCTGCAAACAAAAGTTAGTTTTAACTGTTACCACGAGCGATCCCATCGCGACCGCTGAGTTAGGCCCTTTTCGCGACAGCTGACCTGAAGACTCAAAAATAGGAGAGCCCCCTCGAGCGGTTTTAGGCCTCGGAGCGCCTGATCCTGGGGTTTTCCCCTCCTACGGCTGGCCTTGGCTTTCAGGAGAAAATGATGATGCAACTCTGTCGAAAATTGCTGATTCCTTCAGAGATCTTCCTACGGCTGACTTGGCTTTTCAGGAAGAATAACCTGATGAATTCCTTCGGAAGCGCCTCGTTCCTCAGGTAGCTTTCCCTACGGCAGACCCTTGGCTTTTCGGATAAGTAATGATGGATTTCTTCCCTAACGGGTGACTTTGGCTTTTCGGGAGGAAGGTAACGTAAGTTCCGTTGGAAGCTCCTCGTTCCTTCGGAAATTCCCATACGGCTGACCTTGGCTTTTTTCAGGGACTGTTATGATGTAGATGCCTTCCCTACGCTGACCTTGGATTTTCGGGAAGAAGTAATGCAAGTTCCGTTGGAAGTGCCTCGTTCCTTCAAAATTTCACCCTACGGATGACCTTGGCTTTTCGGGGAGAGTTATGATGTAAATCGCTTCCTACGGCCTGACCTTGCCTTTTTCGGGAAGAAGTAATGTAAGTTCCGTTGGAAGCTCCTCGTTCTTCGGAAATTTCCCCTACGGCCGACCTTGGCTTTTCGGGAAGAAGTTAATGTAAGTTGCGTTGGAAGCCGCTCGTTCCTTCGGAAATTTTCCCCTACGGCTGACCTTGGTTTTCGAGGAAAGTTATGATGTAGATGCTTTCTACGGCTGACCTTGGCTTTTCGGGAAGAAGTAATGTAAGTTCCGTTGGAAGCGGCCTCGTTCCTTCGAAAATTTCCCCTACGGCTGACCTTGGCTTTTCGGGGAGAGTTATGATGTTGATGTCTTCCCTACGGCTGACCTTGGCTTTTCGGGAAGAATTTTGCGTGTAGCAACAATCGCGGTATAGCGATGAATGTCGTATAGGCGTGAGGAAAATGCCATGTGGAATTTCTGGTGCGGGAGAAAATTCCAAAACCCGAAGTGTGCTTGCGGAATTTCTGGTGCGGGAGAAAATTCCAAACAACCCGAAGTGCATAGTGGAACTTCTGGCGCGGGAGAAGATTCCAAACCGAAGAGTGTGTATGTGGATTTCAAGTGCGGGAACAAATTCCAAAACCCGAAGTGTGCATTGTGGAATTTCTGGTGCAGGAGAAATTCCAAAACCGAACTGTGTAAAGGGGCTGTTACGTATAGCGATGAATGCCGTATAGGCGTGGGTAGGCAACTGCATGTAAGATGGGCCCTAGCCTCGTGTAGAGGTGGTGTAATGTGGAATGTAATGTGTTTGTGCAGGATGCATATGCATATGATGTTTATATGTCAATGCATGATGGTGCTTATGAAGTGCTTACAATGACTACATGTGTAATGCAATGTTATCCTTAGATCTAATGCATGCAATGACCAAGGAAATTGACTATGGTAAGATGCTTTTTGATTGCGGGATGGAGCCGTCTCAAGCCCCCATTCGAGCAAGGCGATGCTTGTGATTGCAAGTGAGCCCCCTAATCATGGGTTTGGAGTGTGTGGAATGGCTTAATTTGGTGGTGTTGATGGTTGGTTTAGTGGGTGAGCCCCCAGCTTGATCGAGGCTGGGCAATGGTTGATGGAGTAAGAGTAAGGCTAGTGAATTTGGTGGAGTCATTGGTCTTGCTTAGCTTTTGTGGCGGTAATGGTAAGGGATTGAGGTATTGGGATGTGATTTTGATTTGCCCAATATCGGTGACTTGAGCTGAAAGTCGCATGAGGAGAGAACATGAAGAAAATGCTGCATGTGATGCTTGAAGAGGATGCAATGAGGCGATGTTAATGCACAGAGTATCTAAGTGATATGGGTTGGAGAGCCCTTAGTGGCATAGAACAGATGGCTAACAGGTTCAAGAAAAAGACGAAGGGAAAATGTGATGTAAGTAGTTAGATATCGGGATTCATAAGTTGGTGTGGCTAAATGATCGTAGTGGTTCAAGCTCGAGTCCTATGTCGGGTGCTACACTAGGGAATTTTGTTACTAGCCTCCTAAGTATTGATCATAATCTATATCTGTATAGTCTGGGCCAGATAGGAAGATATAAGATGTATCTGGGGTCGGGACATCGACGAGAGAGGCTCCTACAGCAGTCACCTCCTTGAGCGGATAGAACGATCGTAAGTTCTCTTGATGTACTCGTCATAACTTATGAGTAGCAATGCCTCGTGGGGAGAGGATGATTTTGTGGTCTGTAATGTGAGGCCTGTGGTTTTGAGGGTTTGAAAAAGGCTTGATGATCATGAAGTGAACCCGCGGTGCGCAGCTTGTGTTTTTAGACTCTTGCTTTTTATTGGATTGGAGCTTTGAGCTTTGGATTTGCACTTGATTTTGAGCATTGATTTGCATTTGTGATGACTTTGTATAACTGGCATTGAACTGTTGATTTTTTTTCGTTTTTTTCCTTTTTGCCCATTTTATTCTTGTCTTTTTTCTTTGCACATGTCTTTTCCTATGCACCGTTTGATCCAAGGTTAGGCAAATGTGCGTGGATAAAGAAAGATAGGCTGAATATAGTGTTTATTGGCTCAAAGGGTTGCAAGGGATTTTGATTTTGATGTGATGAAGGAAATGGAGGAAGAGGTTATTTTGTGAGGCTAATGAAGAAGGGCCGCTTTGGCAGATGTCATTGAATCTGTGAGGTCATTACTGTTATGTTTTGATTCCATTAAAATTAGAAGCACAAATTACATGGAGGCTGGAGAGATAAGAAAAATTAAAGTTTTATATACAAGAATTATTAATAGAGGTTAATTGCGAGAATCTAAAGCCTTAATGACATAGAACCCGAAATGGAGAGAAAGGAAAAGATACATAGTCTAGGGAAAGGGACTCTCCGACTCACTCTAAAGCTTAAGACTCCAACTGACTCATGCGAATCGAAGAAATCATCCTCTCTATGTCCACGTCCAAGTCGTAGACCTTGCGCATGTGGTAGGCTCGATACTTGGAGATGATCTTTGTATTTCGCTGGAGGCCAGAAATAAGGTCTTGACCATCTTCTTTCAGTAGGAGCGGAGACTAGGGTCGCAGCAACTCCTCTCATCTAGTCAATAGGTGAACCCTCCTTCTCTCCCGCTTAAGGATTTTAAAGCTCTACGAAGGATGTTTGTCTGATGTACCCTTGTATTCGCCATGAATGCGTGGATGATGCTTCCAAGTAGCTAGTTCATCTCACGGAAAGTGAAAAAGACCACTTCTGACTAACATCGGTTCCAAGGAAAGGAGGAAAGCACCATTGGAAAAAGGTGGATCAATCCCTTTAAGTGCCCATGGTGGTTTAAATCCTTGTAATGAATCAGAGGAGTCACAGGATGCTTGAACTTGGGTAATGTTTCGGCTGAGAATCCTTCGG
>SNQN01008329.1:8677-11177 GCA_008642245.1 Bassia scoparia | reverse complement strand
TTCGCGAACGAATCCCGCATACACACATCCTCTCGGGTTTTGGAATTTGCTCCCGCACCAGAAATTCCGCACACACACTCTTCGTGTTTTAAATTTCTCCGAACTGCACAGAAGCATTCCCTACATATGCACTCTTTCAGGTTTGAATCTTCTCCCGCACTAGAAATTCCACATCAACCTCAACTCTTTCGGTTTGGAATTGCCTCCCGACAAAAAATTCCACACCACACTCTTTGGT
Source organism: Bassia scoparia (assembly GCA_008642245.1). Lineage (NCBI taxonomy): Eukaryota > Viridiplantae > Streptophyta > Magnoliopsida > Caryophyllales > Amaranthaceae > Bassia > Bassia scoparia. The sequence continues at coordinate 10,939 of SNQN01008329.1, read as the reverse complement.
TTGAATTCTCCGCAACAGAATCGCATACCACATCCTTTCGGTTTGGAATTTTTCTCTGCACACATCCTTCGGGTTTTGGAATTTCTCCTCAGAACACAAGTAAATTCCATGAACTCGCACGAGACAACAGCTACAGGTAAAACAACTGTATTTTGAAGGTACAAGTGACAAAAAGGCAACTCAGGTCGCAGAACTCTTGTGTTGCTCCTCCCGAAATCGTATACTTTGTCTTTCGTCTTGCGAGACTTTCGTCTCTCCAGACTTAGTCAAATGGCTTCTTAGACACCAAAATGTTTCTCCAATGAGTAACCGATGATCAAAAACCACGTTTCGGAGTATAATTTGATTCTGAAAAGAGCAGTTGAACTCGTTATAAAGCTCGAAATATGTAAGTAATCCTCGAAATCATGTGCTCAAGGGTCAAATAAGAGGCAAAAAGTATTTTCTTTTATTTCTTTATTTATTTCTATTTGTAGAATTTTCCTATTACTTATGATAATTTAAAATTATTTACAGCTGGTGATTTTTATTCTGATTCATATACTATTTTAGATTATTTTCCGATTTTCTATAATTTATGAATTATTTTACAATATTTACAAAAATCAAAATACAAAAAAATACATAAAAAATCAGAAATACTTTAAAAATACCAAAAAAACATGGAATGTTCTAGAACCCCTAGAACCTATTTTCTTGCAAAAAGGGGTTGTTATTCATTCAATCCGAGAAGAATCGAAGATTGCTCTCGGATTTTGAATTTGCTTCCGCACCAGAAATTTCCGCACACACCTCTTTCGGGTTTTGGAATTTTCTCCCCGCACCAAAAATTCCACATACCACTCATTCAGTTTGGAATCTTCTCCTGCAACAAATCCGCTACACATCCTCTGGTGATTGCTCCCGCACAGAAATTCCGCAAACACACTCTTGTCGTGTTTGAAATTTTCTCCGCACCAGAAATTCCACCATATCACTCTTTCAGTTTTGGAATTTCTCCCACAGAATTCCACACACTCACTCTTTCGGTTTTGAATTTTCTCCCCGCACAGAAATTCTCACACTCACTCTTTGGGTTTGGAATTTCTGAATCCTGCACCGAATACGCAACACATCTTTCGGGTTTTTGAATTTTCTCGCACCAGAAATTCCGCATGCACACATTCCTTTCGGTTTTGGAATTTTCTCTCGCACCAGAAAATTCCGACCAAGCAAATTAATTCCAAAGATACATGCACATCCATGAAAATTCTGACGCACGGGACACAGCGTACAGGTAAAACTAACCGTTATTTTGAGAGGTACCGCGATAAAAGGCAACTCAGGTCAGCAGACGTCTTGAGTGTTTCCTCCGTCCAAATCGTTACTTTGCTTTCGTCTTGCGAGACTTTCGTCTCCAGACTCAAGCAAATGAGGGCTTCTGAGACACCCAAATTGTCTCCAAATGAGTAACCGATTATGATACATACCACGTTTTTCGTTCAATTTGATTTGAAAAGACGAGTTGAACTATTCCGAAATATGTGAAGTAATGCTCGAAAATCATGTGTCAAGGCCAAATAAGAGGCAAAAAGTATTTTCTTTTATTCTTTTCTTTTGTAAATTTTCTATTTAACTTAGATTTTTTAAAATAATTTACACGATTATTTTCATAATTTCCACATTTCATTGCATTCTTCTCATTTTTCTGAGTCACTACTATTTTAGATTATTTTTCCGATTTTTCTATAATTTTTATGAATTATTACATATTTACAAAAAATCAAAATACAAAAAAATACATAAAAATCAAAAATAATTTAAAAATACCAAAAAATACATGGAATGTTCTAGAACCCCTAGACTCTTATTCTGCTTCGCAAAAGGGGTTCTAGTTCATTCAATCCGAGAAGAATCGGGAATTTGCTCTCGGATTTTGAATTCTGCTCAGCACAGAATATTCCGCACACAGCAGTCCTCTTTAGAGTTTCGGAATTTCTCCCGCACCAAAAATCTCAACATACCACTCATTCAAGTTTGGAAGCTCGTCTCGCACACGAAATACGTTACAAATCATACAACACATCCTCTGGTTTTGAATTTCCCGCACATACCCAGGAAATTCCGCAACACACTCTTTGTGCTTGAAAACTTTCACGACTGCAAAGCAATTCCACATATGCAACTTTTCAGGTTTTGGAATTTCTCCCGCACATAGAGAATTCACACTCACTCTTTCGGTTTGAATTTGCTCCGCAACCAAAATTCCATCACTCACACTCC
>SNQN01008328.1:0-25285 GCA_008642245.1 Bassia scoparia | reverse complement strand
TAATTAACGAGCGGATGGGTAAGTTTGGGTTATTAAAATAATTTTTCCTTTTTAACCCAATGACCCCAAATGCTACATCCCATTTTGGCCATTTAAACCACTCACAATTTTGTAACCCTCTAATATATGAATTCCACAAAATGAGTAGCAAAACAGGTTTGTTTAGGAACCTAATACAAACCTCCTATTGCTAATGTCGTAACAACTATTCATTATTTTGCATCATGGGGAGTGTTGATAAATTATTGCATTTATCGTTAGGAAGGGATTACAATCATCATTTCAAACAATTCTTGCCGGATCAAAACTTTAGAGCTTTAGACACGATGCTTAATACATTGATAATTGATCATCAAAGGATCAAAACAAAATATTCTATATATACAACTTAACCATATTAGAAGGAAAAAAAGTATGATACTTGATATATTTAATAGAATCCTTGGGTACATGTGTGCATTGCACAAGTTTTGAGCTGTAAAGAAAGAAAACGAAATGGCCTTTGAGGTCGTATTTAGTTACTTAATTACGAGTACTGTTGAGAAAGCCAGAAAGATTGAAGCAAGGCAGGAAACAAGTATCAAACAGTGAGCATCATGTGTATTTCTCTCATATTGATCTCACTGTTTCATTCATTCGCTGATAACACAGCTTTTAGAACCTTAAATAGTGGCGGCACAAGAGGGAATCCCTAGATGGATTACAGGCCTCAGGCCCAACAACACACATAGACAAACATGCATGCACCTAACAGCTGAGTTGTCAATATACTAACCCTTTTTTACCTACTGCATGAACATATAACACTGAGAAACATAGTATTAAGTTAAATTACAGCAAGATAAAATCAAGTATGATCATATATTCCAACAAGTATAATTAGGAGAAGCAAAAGCAAGGAATTGATTGGATGCTATATGTTGCATTCTGCTCCTGCTCCAGGCACAACCACACTTCAATTCCGCGATCACCAGTTATAGGGTGCCTGTAGTCAGTGAGGGTGATAAAATTTCTTAAAATCGGAAGCGGTTGCTTCCCATCGATGGGAACATCCATACGGGATTCCCAACCATATCTGCATCACTAATCCTGCTCTGCACCAACTGGTTAGTCGGAAGATTCCTTCATGGTACTCCGAAGGCGCTGCGCAAATCAGCTGCTGTCTCTGACAAAATAACACTCTGTGTCCGTTTTTGCTTTGGTAACAGTAGTAATCTTTTGTTGATTTCAGAATAAGGCAAGATGGATTCCTTAACAAGCTCTCGATGAAGCATACCACTAGTTTTAGTTTTATTACCTTGCGCAACAGCTCGCGCTATTGTGACTAGGTTGCCCATGGATCCTTCAGGCAGTGGTGGGCTCATCCTCGGCCGCATGTTAAAGCATGGCAGCGCAGAATGTTCAAGTTGTGCTCCAGATTACATGCTATGGCGAGCAGGAGTTGCTCCCAACAAAGCCTACTACAACCTCGAATGTGGTAGGATTACTGCCAAGTTGCTCACTTTTAACCATTGCCTTGAGCTTGCTTTATGAACTCGTTGTCGACACAAAACTCTTCATAACAGCCGCGGTGTTAGAAAAGTGGGTGGGGGATATCCTTATCCTTAAATAGATGATGAAAAGGCAGAACATGTCTTGTGTGTTAGGAAGTGGAGGAACGCCTTCACAGTGGCCTTAAAATCAGGCTCCACTACTGCATCATCCTCGCAGCTCAAGCTAGCAAGAGTAGACCATACTTAAAGAAGGTCCAAAGAGGCTGCATCAAGCAGTTTTATGAAACATGTAGACCCGAAAACCACCCCACCGCAACCAAACATTGACCTGAATGGCCAAAGGGACAATTCAGAGATTATTGATTGCGGCCCAATGACTCAGTAGAAGGGAGAAACTTGGCAGCAAGTTCATTTATGAGGCGAGGACAGGACAACTGAAAGATCACAATTGATTTTAGTTTCAATAAAGGGTACGCCTTGGTGGTCGCAAGAGACGGTGGACTCCGTCCAACAATCTACCCGCAAGAGGGTAGAATTTGTCGAGTGTTCGGCTAGGGAAGTTTTTAGGCCATCTACGTCAAGGCCGCAACCACTCCTGGCGACCACAGATAATCAGAGGAGCGTAGAATAGGAGAAGGGAATGTGTAGGGGAGCAAATATTTGATCACCAAGGAGAGGGTGAAAGTTGTGGGATGAGAAGATGGTGAAGTGATGGCTTTACTATTTCGCTGGACACTATTTCACTTCTACAGGGTCAAGTTCGTGTTCCATTTGGTATTTCTTATTGGCATTGCCTTGTAATTTTGCACGCAAGGACACTTATATAGTTGTATAATCCAACTATTACAAATGATAACAATTGTTTTCAAATATTGCATTAATCGATGGAGTAACTACAATATACATTAATAGCAAATAAAGTTCTTGGTGCAACAGTGATGGCGTGTCCATTCAAAAATACTAAATCGCTCTTACTAATGAATTGTAAATATAGTGAGGGATGAAGGTAATGTCATTCATATGATATCCACATAATTTATACTATTACCTTACTATATTCATTCTCTTTATATTTTGTATGGTTGTTTACAATGTAACTTATGAAATATTGTAATTAATTCTTAATCATCCAAATTATTTACATTAATCTACCAAAATCAACAATTAGAAACCAATATCAATATTATTTTTAGTTGAAGATGCAAATAACTTGGAAAATATTACAATAGGAATATTAAACTAATAATTTCTACCCCACATTATAAAAAAATACTAACAATTTTTTTCTCCAGCTTAAAACACTCAAAAGCATATTTTTTTGTGTATAGTAAGAACTAATAACATAGAATTTTTAATTTCACTACATGCATTACTAAGATATAAATACATACATATATCGTGTGCACAAAATGCTAAATTTTTTTGGAAGTAAGAGAGCAACAAAGACGGGTTAAGAAAAATAAGTGGAGGTAGGAAAATTTACTTTAAGAAAAATTTTGTCAACAACTATCAACTTTTTACCCATTTTTAAAACAATTATCTGCATTATTTTTATTAAAGCAACCATCCATCACATTTTTGTAAATCTTTTGCGAACACTTCATTTTAATAATCTTACAATAACAACGTTAACTACAACCACACTTCTAGAATTCAACTTTCCCAACCAAACACTTCTAGAATCCAACCAAACAACCAACCTAGCAACCACCAAACCACTCCTTTGAAGCCACACCCACATTCTAAACCCACACCTCGACAAATCATGGCAATTAGACCATCAACACCTCGAAAACTTCCCCATTTGAAACCACGAAACTACCATACCTGCAAACTCATCTAACAATATAAATAAGACATAGCAATTCGAACTTAGTTCGAGCAACACACAATTGAGCGCAACCCCACCACGAACACCAACCAATTGAACACTAGCCACATACACGACCTACCGATTCGACAACACCCATTCGAAACCACCACAATTCAACTAGGGTTTTGATTTTCAATTTGGTGGTTGGAAATGGTAGGAGTTGACGTAATAGTGAATTTTCGTTAAGATGTAGTAGTTCGCAAAGTTAAATTATAATGTGGGTAGTTTGTTTTTAATAAACAATAATCTAAAAAGTATTTTTAACAATGCACCGCTAAAAGTGGGTAGTTTTTACAATTTTTCCTTACTTTATTTGAAAAAATAACTACTAAACTTGAAATTTGTTAACACCTAAATTTTAATATAAAATTAGATCTCACAATAAAATTAATTTTTTTTCTTTTTTGATAAAAAAAACGAACACAAAGAGTAATATTATCCGTATCAAAATAAACTTACGATTTGACATAAAATAGAGAGAAAAAGTGTCATATCGTTGCGTTATTTTTGATACGGAGGAAGTATCTTATTTTTTGCTAGAATATCTTTTATTTTTAATGGTAGATGTAGCGAGTGGATGGTGTAATCATTGATTAAAATAATATTTTAAAAAATCACCAAGATGGTTGACAAAAAATAAAAAACAAATGATCAAGATCTTTTACAAAATCTATTATAGTTAGTAAAAAATCATCTATTGTAGAGACTAATAGGGATTTTCATTATGACAGCGCCAAAAGAATTGGTTCTCCGTTTATCATGGCACAAAAATACAGCAATCACGTTTGGTAAATTAATTAATTAATTAATGCAAGTTGAAAGCAAAGCCTGTATTTAAGCAAAATAATTAAGCAATTTGATCAATCCATAATGGAACAACAAGAAGTGAAAATAATATCAAAGAAATAGTTAAACATCAATTCACTACATCTCATCCTACAATTTTCACTCTTTCTTATTTGATCAAATCTTTCCGGTGGTCATCCAGTAGCCGTGCTTCTTTTCTACCTGCCATTACCCGGCCACACCAGATCGCGGTGGCGGCAACATTGACATAATAAGAAGCCTAATACATCCCTAAGCCAAACACTCGACCGTTTTCTACCCTTTGCAGGCCGAATCAACAATGAGTCTACTATCTCTGCAACGATCAAGGTGTACCTGTTGGAAATAAGGCTAGTAATACAAAGAACAAACTTATCTGAATTGTCGTGGCGTGATCGAAATCACTGTCCTAAAGTCGAATTTGCCCCGTACCGTACACACGCTCACGGCATCGACCCCCAAGATTACACGACTCCGACTTAATGGTGTATGCGAAAAGCCGGATTGAGAACTGGATCGAACAATGCCAAGAAGAGAAACAGAGTGAGTGTTTGAATTTTGTGAAGCAAGATTTGTTTCTGGTGTGTTTGCAATGAAACCGAGGAGGATAATATATAGTGTTTAGGCAAACAGAAGGTCAAAGATTACGAATTAATTAGAGGAAGATATTGAGGCAAAAAACAGGCAGCAAATAATCCGTATCAATTTGTAACGGAAAGAATATTATACGTTACAATAAACAACAAGTTTGACCAAAAATTATAGAGGGAGTGTAAACGGCCACACCACACCACACCTGCGGACGAGAGCGGGCCGGACGGCGCGCACGTGGGGATGCCCAAGCCCTAGCCCACACACTACTAAACACCTTGGTAGTACACTTCCCTTTATAATAACAAAAAGTCGTCTCAAACTTGCCATGTGGGACAAACTAGTTCTTTGAAGCAAATATATGAGTTTTAACTCCAACATTCCTCCAATGATTCAAAAGAATGAAAAGAAAGAGTAGGGAAGAAATGGGCATTTGGAGACTAAGTGCTTTAAGATATCAATGTCTTTTGGACTTGAATTGACACCAATGTTTAGAAATGTGTTCTACAACCATCTTTAGGTGGATTTGCCTTGAACCTATCAATGGAGTTCGTATGAACATATCTGCACATTACACTTTTCTCAAAATCGAACAAGTTCTCGCACACACATGTATATAAATTTGTCCACGAGATCCTGGTTTTATCAGAATGCCTAGAGACTCAAGCCTTAAGAGTCTCATAGGGGTTGGACAATTCCCACATTCATTAGGATAGTTCATCAAGTCTGTCTCATCACAACCACCTCATAGGGCTATGAACTTATTAAGAGCTAAAGTCACATCCTTACATACAATTAATGAATACACATCACTTTTATTAGAATGTTCGTAGTAACAACTCGAGTTACATCATGACTTCGTTTAACCCTTTTGAACTTGAATTAACAATCCAAGTTGGGTATCCATCACAATTACTTGCATAGGCTTTAAACCCATTCCCTGTGCTCACTCAGCACACTTTTTCTACAAAGGCCTTTGGTGAAAGGATCTGCAATATTCCTTTCAGTTTTTACATACTCAGTGATTCACATTATTTCTGATCAGATTTCTCACAATTCCATGCTCAACCGAATGTGTCTCCTTTTCCGGTTGTAGGATCTGTTGTTTGTAACTCCAATTGCAGCTTGAGATCACAATGCATGGAAATTGAGGGCGTAGGCTTCCCCCAAATGAATGTCAGCTAGTCCTCTTAGCCTTCGGCTTCCTGACCTGCAATTCTAAAGCAATAAATTAAGATTTCATTGTAGATTTGCAATACAAGTTTGTTTTGATGATTTCCAAGATATAGCACCACAGCAAGTGTAACACAAACACTAGTAGATTGATTTCATCATTGTCGGACACCCAATTAGCGTCACAATATCCTTATAGAACACTAGGTGTTCATGATTTGTAGACCCCAATTGATTGTCCTTTAGGTACTTCAACAATCTAATCAAAGCACCAATGCTCATGATTAGGATTGTGAGTAATTACTCAATCTACTAACAGCATATGAAAATATTGGTCTAGTATAATTCATCAAAACATCACACTTCCAATTATCTTAGCATATTTCTTGTGATACACTATTACCTAATTTTTCTTCAAATTAATACTAGAATCATATGGGGTTTTCACAGGACACAATTAATTGATAAATTTTTGCAAGATTTTTTCAATGTAGTGAGATTGATTTAAGACAACCCATAAGAGTTCTAGTAATTTATGTCAGTATGAATCAGCCTCTCCTAAGTCTTCATGTCAAAGCAAGAACTTAGAAAGCTTGGTCCTGTTACTATGTTATATTGGTTCCAAAGATCAGCATATATCCACATATAGACATATGATAACACAACCAATTCATCACTTTTGGAATATACACAAGCATCAGAATCATTCACATGAAAACCATCAGAAGTAATAGTTTGATCAAACTTGTCATACCATTGTTTTGGAGCCTGTTTCAGACCATATAATGATCTGATCAATTTACACACCTTACCTTCCTGTCCTGGAACAATACAACCTTCTGGTTGCCTCATGTAAATTTCCTCTTGCAAATCACCATTCAAAAAAGCAGTTTTAACATCCATTTGATGCACATGAGTTTATGAATGGAAGCAAGTGCAATTAAGCTCTAATAGTGCTACTTTGGTCACAGGAGAAAGGTTCAAAAAGTTAAACCTTTCTTTTGTGATTACCAACACAACAAGTCTAGCTTTGTATTTATCAATAGAACATCAGGTTTAAGATTCTTTTTGAAAACCCATTTACTACTTAGAGGTTTGCACCCCCTAGGAAGAACTGTCAAAATCCATGTGTTATTAGTCATAATTGATCTCTAATTCACTTTTAATAGCCTCTAAACAGAAACTAGAGTAACTAAACTTATGGTTCTTTATAGTCTTAGGATCATCTTCTAAAACAAAAGCACTTACTACTTGTTCATTCCACACAACCTTTCTTCAGTAAGAAAGGCAGTAATAAAATCAGGTCCAAAACTAGTCTCAGTTCTGGCTCTCTTGCTTCTTCTAGGTTCTACAGTTCATAGAAAAAGTAAAGATAGTTGTGCAGATGAAGAAGTAGTAGAAGTATAGTTAAAAGAAGAATTTACATCCTTTTTCCATTGGAAGACATGCTCAAAGACTCAGCATCTCTGATTCTTATCGACCAAAGCCAGATCCGTCTTTGAGTATAAACTTGTAAGCAGCACTGTTAGCAGCATAGCCAATAAAAATTTCATCAATAGTTTTAGGTCCAATCTTACTCTTCTGGATATCGAGCAAACCGATTTTTGCAAGACAAGACCCACACTTTGAGGTAACTCGAGTTAGGCTTGTAGCTTTCCACAATCATATGGAGTCTTTTCTAGCTTCTTTGAGGAACACGATTAAGCACATAATAGCGGTTAGTAAAGCCTCCCCCCACAATGAGTCAGGCATTCCTGAGACTAATGAGCATAGCATTCATCATTTCTTTTAGGGTCCTGTTCTTTCGCGTCAGCTATGCCATTTGTTTCAGGGGTAAAGGGGTAGTGGTCTCGTGTATTATCCAATTTTGCTCACCAATAGTGCTTAAGAGGTTGCCATCATATTCCCCACACCACAGTCTGATCTAACTCTCTTAATCTTAAGGTCTAATTGTTTTTAACTGCGGCTTATAGATTAAGAACTTTCCTTCTGCTTCATCTTTTGAGGCTAAAAGGTACACTTTAGTAAAACGTGTAAAAGTCATGTACAAAGTGTAATGTAGTAACCGTTTTTCCACCTCTCTTACAATATTCATAAAGTCACCTAAGTCACTGAACTAACTCAAGTAAAGTGGTAACCTATTTACATTTTTGTTAAACGGTTTTTAAGGTCTTTTGGCTCAACACCACACACCCTCTTATCAATTCGTTGGACTGAAGTCAGGAAATTAAAGCAAGTTGTTTGAGCCTTTTAACGGGAGGCTACATTGAACATGTCCAAACGAATGGCCACAAAAGAAACAGACTCAGCCAATATAAACAGAACAGCAGAAAGTTTATAGCAATCATAACATCACAATCAAGAACAAACAGCCCCCATTACAGAAACCCTTTCCCACAAATTCACCATTCTTGTGAGTACAAAGCTTATCATATTCAAAAAGTCAGTTTAATCCCTGCTTTATTTGAGCAAGGCTCCAGAGAATAAGGTTCCTGCGAATATCCGGCACATTGTAAACATATGTAAAGCAATAGTTTTTTCCAGAGAAGTCAGTTTCATAGTTCTTCCTTTTCCATGGACACTCACTGAGCTTGAGTTGCCCATGAATACACAATCTCCTTCAGCAACCTGTTCATCAAGAATCAAACATTCTTTGTTAGAACAAAATGTGCTATGGACCAGATAATTTCAACCAATCCACTCAGCACATCTGGTGACTAAGTCTGACCTCAGAAACAACAGCAATAATGATTCTCATACGTTCAGCAAGGTTGGCATTGCGGCTTTGGATGCTCCCTTCGGTTTTCCTCTAAGACCATGCCCTTTTTGACACTCCCTTGCTGAATGTCCGAATCACACAGCACCTGGAAGCATTTGGCCATTGAACTGTCTCTTTGGCGTGGTCTCCTTGTCTTGTGTGAACCTATGTTTTCTGGTGCCATGGAAACTGGTTCGGCCCTTTCCTTTGTAACTTAAATTTACTGCAAACACTTAGATTCAACCAGGTTGCAGTAGTGGAGAATGTTCACGAGAGTTTTTCCTTTCAGCTCACTGTTCTGCTCTTCCATCTGATATGCGATACCACTTGGAGAGTGAAATCCTTCTGCTTGTGCATTCAGGAATGGCAGTAACCCTCCTACGAAGGTGGTAACTTTTCAGAAGGCAGTTGGCTTGAAAAGTCTGCACAAATCTTCAAACCTCAGTGTAGACACTAAAAAGTTCCTTCCAATGAATGAGTCAACTCAATGATGAAGCTAATACCACGTGTCGCAATTAATTCGAACTCGAAAAACGCATTAAACTCGTAATGAAGCTCGAAATATGTGAAGTCCAAGTCACATCTCGAAATCATGAGGCCAAAGGATCAAATACGAGCGCAAAAATATTATTCTTTTCAGTTTTCGTCATAATCTCAAGGTTTATCAACAAGCTACGCTGGCGATTCTCGTGCTTTTTGTTTTTCATCGTGTTCCTCACATTTTTCTGAATCCGCAGTATTTTTAAATTAATTTTTCTATTTTTCTATTGATTTTCTATGAATTTTGCAATGTTTAAAATACGTGAACTACGCAGAAAATACGTGAATAATTAGGGAAAATACGCGGAATGTTCTATCAATCAACTTTCTTTGCGAAAGGAGGCGTCATGAATATCCGTAATCTTAGAAAATCGAGAGTATGGCAAAGATTATTCCGAAATCAAATATATCAGGATTTTGGAAAAATTCGCTTTGAGGAGCGTCTATACACTGAGGAGCAGCTAACGTAGCTTCTGCTTGAGGTATATACCTGCCCTCAAGCTATATACGCTCCTCAACGTATAATACACTTTGATCACTGCGATTGCTCCACATTGGAGAAGCGTATATAGCTGAGGGTGAGCGTATATACGGCTCCCACATGAGCGTATTACGCTCCCTATTCTTCCTCCGCGCCTATAATAATACGTGCTTGCTTCATTTGAGAACGGACAGAGTTTTGATACGATTTTCATTACAACTTCGGACTTCCAATTTCCAACTTCTAAGCATTCTCTCATCACAAAACCCTCGGTTCACAAAACTTTTCACAAATACACAAAACACGAGTCTTTGGCGTTCTTTCGATGCGATTTAACAAGCGAAAACAAGGTTGAATTCCTGAGATTACTCAACCAGATAATCCTCTCTCATTTCTTTTAATTTGTTAATCGTTATTATGAGTTTAATGTAATTCAACAATGTAGAAACCGACTTTGAATCCGGTTCCATGATAAATATGTAGGTTTTCCATATTCATAGAGGTTTCATGTTTCTTGGTTTGTTTTTCGTATTTTTCCTTTTTTAACCCAATGACCCCACCAAAATGCTACATCCCCATTTTGGCCATTTACAAACCACTCACAATTTTGTAACCCCTCTAATATATGAAYTCCAACAAAATTGAGTAGCAATAACAGGTTTGTTTATGAACCTAAATACAAACCTCCTATTGCTAATGTCGTAACACACTATTACCTTATTTTGCATYATGGGGAGTGTTGATACAATTATTGCATTTATTTCGTTAGGAAGGGATTACAATCATCATTTCAAACCAAATTCTTGCCGGATCAAAACTTTAGAGCTTTAGACACGATGCCTTAATACATTGATAATTGATCATCACAAGGAATCAAAACAAAATATTCTATATATACAAACTTAACCATATTAGAAGGAAAAAAAGTATGATACTTGATAATTTTAATATGAATCCTTGGGTACATGTGTGCATTGCACAAGTTTTGAGCTAGTAAAGAAAGAAAACGAAATGGCCTTTGAGGTCGTTATATTAGTTACTTAATTACGAGTACTGTTGAGAAAGCCAGAAAGATTGAAGCAAGGCAGGACAAGTAATCAAGCAGTGAGCATCATGTGTATTTCTCTCATATTGATCTCACTGTTTCATTCATTCTGCTGATAACACAGCTTTTAGAACCTTAAATAGTGGCGGCACAAGAGGGAATCCCTAGATGGATTACAGGCCTCAGGCCCAACAACACACATAGACAAACATGCATGCACCTAACAGCTGAGTTGTCAATATACCTAACCCTTTTTTACCTACTGCATGAACATAATAACACTGAGAAACATAGTATTAAGWTTAAATTACAGCAAGATAAAATCAAGTATGATCATATATTCCAACAAGTACTAATTAGGAGAAGCAAAAGCAAGGAAATGTGGATTGGATGCTATATGTTGCATCTGCTCCTGCTCCAGGCACAACCACACTTCAATTCCGCSATCACCAGTTATAGGGTGCCTGTAGTCAGTGAGGGTGATAAAATTTCTTAAAATCGGAAGCGGTTGCTTCCCATCGATGGGAACAATCCATACGGGATTCCCAAATCCAAAATCTGCATCACTAAATCCTGCTCTGCACCAACTGGTTAGTCGGAAGATTCCTTCATGGTACTCCGAAGCGCTGCGCAAATCNTTAAATTACAGCAAGATAAAATCAAGTATGATCATATATTCCAACAAGTACTAATTAGGAGAAGCAAAAGCAAGGAAATGTGGATTGGATGCTATATGTTGCATCTGCTCCTGCTCCAGGCACAACCACACTTCAATTCCGCSATCACCAGTTATAGGGTGCCTGTAGTCAGTGAGGGTGATAAAATTTCTTAAAATCGGAAGCGGTTGCTTCCCATCGATGGGAACAATCCATACGGGATTCCCAAATCCAAAATCTGCATCACTAAATCCTGCTCTGCACCAACTGGTTAGTCGGAAGATTCCTTCATGGTACTCCGAAGCGCTGCGCAAATCAGCTGCTGTCTCTGACAAAATAACCTCTGCTGCGTTTTTGCCTTGGTAAACAGTAGTAATCTTTTTGTTGATTTCAGATAARGCAAGATGGATCTCCTTAACAAGCTCTCGATGAAGCATACCACTAGTTTTAGTTTTATTACCTTGCGCAACAGCTCGCGCTATTGTGACTAGGTTGCCCATGGATCCTTCAGGCAGTGGTGGGCTCATCCTCGGCCGCATGTTAACAGCAATGGACAGCGCAGAATGTTCAAGTTGTGCTCCCAGATTACATGCTATGGCGAGCAGGAGTTGCTCCCAAACAAAGCCTACTACAACCTCGAATGTGGTAGGATTACTGCCAAGTTGCTCACTTTTAACCATTGCCTTGAGCTTGCTTATTGAACTCGTGTCGAACACAAAACTCTTCATAACAGCCGCGGTGTTAGAACAAGTGGTGGGGGGATCATCCTTATCCTTAAATAGATGATGAAAAGGCAGAACCATGTCTTGTGTGTTAGGAAGTGGAGGGAACGCCTTCACAGTGGCCTTAAAATCAGGCTCCACTACTGCATCATCCTCGCAGCTCAAGCTAGCAAGAGTAGACCAATACTTAAAGAAGGTCCCAAAGGAGGCTGCATCAAGCAGTTTATGAAACATGTAGCACCCGAAAACCACCCCACCGCAACCAAACACATTGACCTGAATGGCCAAAGGGACCAATTCAGAGATTATTGATTGCGGCCCCAATGACTCAGTAGAAGGGAGAAACTTGGCAAGCAAGTTCAATTTATGAGGCGAGGACAGGACAACTGAAAGATCACAATTGATTTTAGTTTCAATAAAGGGTACGCCTTGGTGGTCGCAAGAGACGGTGGACTCGTCCAACAATCTACCCGCAAGAGGGTAGAATTTGTCGAGTGTTCGGCTCAGGGAAGTTTTTAGGCCATCTACGTCAAGGCCGCAACCACCTCCTGGCGACSACAGATAATCAGAGGGAGCGTAGAATAGGAGAATGGGAATGTGTAGGGGAGCAAATATTTGATCAACCAAGGAGAGGGTGAAAGTTGTGGGATGAGAAGATGGTGGAAGTGATGGCTTTACTATTTCGCTGGACACTATTTTCACTTCTACAGGGTCAAGTTCGTGTTCCATTTGGTATTTCTTATTGGCATTGCCTTGTAATTTTGCACGCAAAGGACCACTTATATAGTTGTATAATCCAACTATTACAAATGATAACAATTGTTTTCAAATATTGCATTATCGATGGAGTAACTACAATATAACATTAATAGCAAATAAAAGTTCTTGGATGCAACAAGTGGTGGCTGTGTCCATTCAAAAATACTAAATCGCTCTTACTAATTGAATTGTAAATATAAAGTGGTTGAGGGTAGAATTGTCATTCATATGATATCCACATAATTTTACTAAATTACCCTTACCATATATTCATCTCTTTATATTTTGTATGGTCGTTTACAATGTAAACTTATGAAATATTGTCATTAATTCTTAATCAATCCAAATTATTTACATTAATCTACCAAAATCACAATTAGAAACCAAAATATCAATAATATTATTTTTAGTTGAAGATGCAAATAAACTTGGAAAATAATTACAATAGGAATATTAAACTAATAATTTCTACACCACATTATATAAAATACATACAATTTTTTTCTCCAGCTTAAAACACTCAAAAGCATATTTTTTTCGTCTACTGTGATAGTAAGAACTAATAACAATGAATTTTTAATTTCACTCATGCATTCTAAGATATAATCATACATATATCGTGTGCACAAAATGCTAATTTTTTTGGAAGTAAGAGAGCAACAAAGACGGGTTAAGAAAAATAAGTGGAGGTTAAGGAAAATTTACTTTAAGAAAAATTTGTCAACAACTATCAACATTTTACCCATTTTTAAAACAATTATCTGCATTATTTTTTATTAAAAGCAACCATCCATCACATTTTTGTAAATCTTTGCGAACCACTTCATTTTAATAATCTTACAATAACAACGTTAACTACAACCACCACTTCTAGAATTCAACCTTCCCAAYCAAACACTTCTAGAATCCAACCACCACAACTACCAACCTAGCAACCACCAAAACCACTCCCTTTGAAGCCACACCCAATTCTAAACCACCACCTTCGAAATCATGGCATTAGACCATCACCACCCTCGAAAACTTCCCCCATTTGAAACCACGAAACTACCATACCTGCAAAACTCATCCAGCAAATAATAGACATATGCAATTCGAACTTAGTTCGAGCAACACACCAATTGAGCGCAACCCCCACACGAACACCAACCAATTGAACACTACCCAATTCGACCACCTACCACCGATTCGACAAACACCCAATTCGAAACCACCACCAATTCAAACTAGGGTTTTGATTTTCAATTTGGTGGTTGGAATGGTAGGAGTTGACGGTAATAGTGAATTTTCGTTAAGATGTAGTAGTTCGCAAAGTTAAATTATAATGTGGGTAGTTGTTTTTAATAAACAAATAATCTAAATAGTAATTTTTAACAATGCACCGCTAAAAAGTGGGTAGTTGTTAACAATTTTTCCTTACTTTATTTGAAAATACTACTAACTTGAATTTGTTACACAACACTAAAATTTTAATATTCAAAACCTTAGAATCTTCACAATAAATTAATTTTTTTTCTTTTTGATAAAAAAACGTAACACAGAAGATGTAATACTTACTCGTATCAAAATAAACTTAAAGCTTTGACATAAATAGAGACGATAAAAAGTGTCATATCGTTGCGATTTATTTTTGATACGGAGGAAGTATCTTTATATTTTTTTGCTTAGAATAGTTCTTTTATTTTTTAATGGTAGATGTTAGCGAGTGGATGGTGGTATATCAATTGATTAAAATAATATTTAAAAAAAATACATCACCAAAGATGGTGACAAAAAAAAAAAAACAAATGATCAAGATCTTTTACAAAATCTATTATATTAGTAAAAAAGATCAATCTATTGTAGCAGCTAATAGGGATCTTTCATTATGACAGTCTGTCAAAAAGATTGGTACATCCGTTTTTATCATGGCCACGTAAAATATAAGCAATCAACGTAATTGGTTAATATTAATGGTAATTCATTAATTTGCAAGTTGAAAGCAAAGCCTGTTATTTTAAGTCAAATAATTAAGCAATTTGGATCAAAATCCAATAATGGACACAACAAGAGGAGTGAAAATAATTATCGAAATGAATAGTTAAAACCACCATTCATTCCCACTACATCTCATCCTAGACAATATTTCACTCTTTCCTTATTTGATCAAATCTTTCCGGTGCTCATTCCAGTAGCCGGTGCTTCTTTTTCTACCCTGATATATTGCCATTTACCCGGCCTACACCAGATCGCAGGTGGCGGGCAACATTGACATAAATAAAGACCTAATACAGTTCCCTAAGCCAAACACTCGATCCGTTTTCTAAACCCCCTCTTGGCAGGCCGAATCAACAATGAGTCTACTAATCTCTTATGCAACGATCAAGGGTGCTAACCCTGTTGGAAATAAGGCTAGTAAATACAAAGAAAAACTTATCCTGATTGTTCGTGGCGTGATGTCCGAAATCCAAACCTGTCCTAATAGTCGAATTTTGCCCCGTACTCGTACAACCACGGCCTGCACGGCAATCGAACTCCCCAAGATTCACGGACTCCGACTTAGATGGTGTAGTGGTATCTTGCAAAAAGCCGGATTGAGAACTGGATCGAAACAATGCCGAAGAGAAACAGAGAGATGTGTTTTGAATTTGTTGAAGCAAGATTTGTTTCTGTGTGTTTTGCAATGAAACGAGGAGGATATTATATATAGTGATTTAGTGCCAAAACAGAAGGTCAAAGATTACGAATTAATAGAGGAAGAATATTGAGGCAAAAAATCAGGCAGTCATAATAATGCCGTAATCAATTTGTATACGGAAAAGGAGTCATTAAATAATCCGTTTTACAAATATAAACAAAGCAAGTTTTGACCAAAAATAATAGAGGGAGTTGGTAAAACGGGCACAACTGACCCATGCACACCACACACGGCACACCGTGCGCACGAGCGGGCAACCGGACGGCGGCATGCAACCTAGATAGAGAGGAGATGCCTGGCTTGTCTCACCTCACGCCCCCACAACACATCTCCCAAGACATTTTCTAATATATAATTCTCCGGTGTATACAGACAGCAACACTTCCCCTTTATAATAGACAACAAAAGTCGTCTCACCCCCAGAACATTGCCATTCCGGCCTGGAGAATCAAACTCCAGTTTTCTATATGTGATAGCAAACGGTATACAGTGGAGTTTTGTGCAATACCACTCCGCTGCAACATAATTTGTCCCGCACAATCGAATTCAAAGAATAAAGAAAAATGGAGAAACCGAGTACGCTAGGCAAAGATAATGTGGGCATAATGTGAAGTTTAAATGCTTTAATTGTATTGAAGACTTGGGACAGTAAGTGCTTTGTTTTAAGAGATATCAATGTCTTTCTGTATCACTTGGAATTCCTGACGACCCTAAATGTGATGTCAATCACTCCGCGTTCTAATGTGGACAATTTTTCGTCATATTTTAAGACAGTATGATGCTTCTACAACCATCTTTAAGGTGGATATTGCGCAGTCTGGATTTGGGATACCCTATCCATATTTGGGAGGACGGTTTGTTATGAAAGGACGCACATTCATTGTATGCAGGCTAATTAACTAGCGTTTTCTACAAAATCACCACACCGAAGCAAGTTCCTCGCACACTATCATGTATATAAATTTATTGTCTCAACAATCCTGGTTCTTTTCATGAATGCTCCTAGAGACTCCAAGCCTTAAGAGTCTCATAGGGTTGGACCACAAATTCCCCACATTCATATCAGGTAATGTTCATCCAAGATCTGGTTCTCATCACAAACCACCTTCATAAGGGCTATGAAACTTATTAACGAGCTAAAGGCTCATCCTCTACGATACAATTAATGAAATACTACATCACTTTTATTAAATGATGTTACTTTAGTACAAACTACTGAAGTTACATCATGACTTCGTAGTTAACGTCCTGTTTGACACTTGAATTTAACCAATCCAAGTGTGGGTATTCCGCATTCCACAAACTTAGCAGACTGATCAGGGCATAGGCCGTGTTAAATCGCCACCATTGTTCGCAAGTGTGAGGACCCTTCTATCTTCAAGCAGGGCTGGTACCATTTTTCTACAAAAAAAGGACTCTTGATGACGTGAATTAGGATTCGTGACACAGAATTCTTTTCGCATGTTTAGTTACATGTGATCTCCTTAAGTGACTATCATCTAATATATTCCTTCCTGGAGTGAATAGATTTCTCACAGATGTTCATGCCTCACCATCCGTCATATCAGAGGAGTCTTCGCTTGAGTTCATGCTCAAAACTGTGTCATTTTCCATGGGGTCATTCTGTTGTTTGGTAACTCCAATTGCAGCTTTTGTAAGAGAGAACAGTTCATCTAGACTAAGACATTGAGAAACATCTTGTATGGTTGTTGCGCGTGTGAAGACGTGGTATTCCCCCGGCAATAACCATGCGGAATGTGACGCTACATAAAGGTGTCACCGTTCTTTCGGTAGCCATTCGGCGGTCTCAGTAGGCTTCTGACCTGCCAAATTTGCGGAAGCCTGGTGACTAACTAATATAGACGCAGTTGATCATTGTTAGTATTTGATATATTTTAAGCTTAGGTTCCTTGGAGTAGTTTTTTGTTTTTTCGAAGTATAATAATGTCCAATAGATATAGCATAAAATACTCACTCAGGCTAATGTGAGTAAATACAAACACATAAAACCAACTAGAGTAAAAGTGTTGAATGTATCTCTATCATTGACGGAGCAATCCATTCAAGTGTTTGTTAGATTGTGCATTCATATATCTTCTAGAAAACACTAGGTGTTCCAATGATATTGTAGACTGCTTGCACTAATTGATCATTGTATGTCCACCTTCCTTTACGCGGTAACACCATTCAATTCTAGACCAATCGACTTAATACCACAGAAAGCACCTCCCATCGCATTGCCTCTCATCTGATTGTACAGGGATTGTGAGTATATCTTTACTTTCATCTTACTAACAGCTATTGCAGTATTCATTCGTAAGGGTCTACAAAAATGAATTTTGGTCTTGTAATACAATTTATTTTTACTCATTTATTGGAGAGAATAACATCACACACACACTTCCAATTATTCATCTTTCCACGACCAATATTCCCTTGTGATTAACTCCCCTTCACTATTACGGTGGCATTCTTTTATTATTTCTTCTCAAATTCCACATACTCTGAATAACAGAGACATCCATATGGGGCTGGTAATGTTTCCACAGAGATACAATCTCAATTTAGATGTCTCGATTAAATTTTTGCGAAGATTTTTCCACTGATAAAGTGAGATATTCTGGCATTTAGAGCTACGTATAACCTAATAAGAAAGTCTCTTGCTTAACTATTTATACCAATGTTGTCTGAACATATATCGACATCAGCACTCTCCTAAGTCCTCATGGTCAAAGCAGAGGAACTTAAGAAAAGAGCCTTGAGTCACCATGTCTAAAGGTTAACATATGCTTCTCAAGTAGGTTGTGTCTTCCATAAGCCACTCGGAGTCATGACTCACCTCTTTTGATGAATCACATACTAGACATAATTCGTAGATAGAGTAACTCACCAACCGAGTATTCATCACTTTCTGAGAAATAGTACAGCGCAAAGCATCAGAAGCACCTCTCACCATATGGAAGAACAGCGCATCATTCAAGATAAAGTTAATGAGTAGCCTTCTTGGTAATAGTCAAGAACCATGATAGTTTTGTTCTCCAAGTATCAACAATAATCTGTTCCTCCAATGAAATGTTTTGGGCCTTGTACCTGTATCAGACCATAATAATGATCTGGATCAAATTTTATCACACCTTACCTGCTCTCACATGCTGTCTCTGGAAACAATACAACCTTCTGGTTGCGTCATGTAAATTATCAACTCCATTTGAGGGCAATACACCATTCAAAAAAGCAGTTAGTTTAACTGAAGTCTCCGATCGCTCGATCGCAGCGTTATTAGAAATGTTTGTTATTGATAATTGGATTAGCACACTCGCAAGAGTTGTACTTATATTAAGTCTTCCTACATTAGTTGAACGCATGTAACTTTTGGGTCACACAAGGAGATACTTAATGGTTGATGGTATCAAAAAAGTCTAAACGCTCTCTTGTTGATTTTTACTCACAACACAACAGTGCGTCAGCTTTGTAATTCGTCATCCACAGCTGAGAGAGGACCGAGTCAGGCCGTTTATGGATCCTCTTTTTTGAACCACAGCCACATTTACTACTTTAGAGGTTTGCAACCCCCTAGGAAGGAACTGTCCAAAATCATGTGTTTTATTAGTCATAATTTGACTCTCTAACTTCACGTTCTTAATAGCCTCTAACCATCAGAAACTAGAGTATAACTAACAGCTATTGGCTTCTTATCTAAGTTAGGATCATCTCTCTCAAAGACAAGCTCGACTGGTATTACCTATTCTATTGTTTGTTCATTCTTCTCCAAAATGGTGAATTATTTCTCTGGGACTTTCGTCTTCAGTAAGAAGGCCGCAAGTAATATGCCACCCAAATCAAAGCTCCAAAACTAGTCCTCACTCTTTCTCCAGTTGCTTGGGCTCGCACTTGGTCTTCTTTCTAGGTCCGCTGAAAGCAGACACTCACAGGATGGTGGCTTGATGAGCAAGTTATGATCAGGTTGTGGCAGGTATGAGATTGACGTGAAGTAGAGAGTTATCGCCAGGTTTAGAGAAGAGATGTCCACAATATTTAATTATCTCCTAAGATCTAATGTATGTGGTGCTGATTAGCAAAGCTACATTGCTCACAAGTGGATATGAAAACTCAGCATACTCTGTATTCTAATGAACAATAGAAGTGCACATTTGAGATTACTGATTGTGTCTCGCGCGACCAAAAGCCAGATCCGTCTTTGAGTATAAACTTGTAAGGCTACCGCAGCAACTGGTTAGCAGCATGCAATAAAATTTATTCAATAGTTTTAGGTCCAAATCTTACTACTTCTGGATATCCACCAGCGAATTACTCACCGAGTTTTTGTATATAAGCATATGACATGCACCTGTCCACACTTGTGAGGTATAGGCACGCTTAGCCGATTAAGGCTTGTTATAGCCTCTTTGATTCCACTAAGCGTCATTATATGTGAGTAATATCTTTTTGTCTAGGTGCAGTAATTCATTGTTTGAGGCATGTGGGCGACAGATTCAGAGATGCACATAACAAGCGTGGTCTTTAGCTAATAAAGTGCCTCCCCCACACAATAACTGAGGAAATTCAAGGCATTCCTGAACTAAGATGAGTAGTGTTACGAGAGGATCATTTCAACCCACACACTGGTGTCCTTTTTCAGGGCTCGCCTGTTGCTTCTAAGCTCTCACTTTAAGAATGTCTTATGTCCAGGCCATTTTGTTCAGGGTATAGGAGGGGGACTAAGTGTTTTCTCGGTAGAATTATCCAATTAATTGCTCCCATAGTGCTTAAGATGGTGGTCCCATCATGAATTTCCCACTCGCCCGACGGACTGATCCTACTCTCTCCACATCAATTCAAGGTCTCAATTTGGCTTTTTAAACTTCCGGCTTCAATACGTATCCTGAGAGCCTAACTTGGGGTGCTGGGTCATCTTTTGAGGCTAAAAAGGTACAACCTTTGTAAAACGTGAAAAGTCATCTTAACAAAGGTAATGTAGTACGTTTTCCACCTTACTTACATTAAGTTCAATAAAGTCACCTAAGTCACTATGAGACAAGCGTCGAAAGTAAATAGGGTGTTTGGATAGACCGTATTTATAAATTTTTGTTAAACGGGTTTTTTAGGGCTTTGGCCTCAACCAATAACACCTACATTATCAAATTTCGATGGAACTGAAGTCAGAAGAAATTAATAAGCTAAGTTGTTTTGATGCCTTCGGTTTAGAACGGAGGCTACATTGAAAACATGTTCTAATCCAACGAGAAATATAGCCAAACAAAGAAACAGACTGCAGCAATATACAGAAAATCATAGCTAGAATATGTCTGATTAGCAATCATCAACATCAAATCAAGAACAAAAAAGCCCCCATTAATACAGTAAACCTTACTTTCCCACAATTTATAGATTGTTAATAATTCTACTTTCGAATTTCTGAAATGTAGTACATGTGGGCAGCTAGTCATAATTCAAAAGTCAGTTTTAATCCTGCTTAATCTAAGAGCAAGAGTGTGTGCTACGTATGATAAAATGTACCTAGTGTGAGTCTTGTAGGATTGCGTACTATACTTTAGCCGGTCACACCATGTTGAAATAAAGCATTTACACTGTAATGTTGTGCTAATGAATGTATATTGTTCCCAGGAGTCAGTTTTCATAGTTTACTCCTCGGGTTAATATTTTTCCTAATTTTCACATTGGACACCTCACTAGAGAGCTGGAATTGAGTTGCGCCTCCTCTAGTGAAAAGTTAAAGACAACTATCTCCTTGTCTTCAGCACCAACGCGTAATAGTTCTAATATTTCTTTCCATTAAGAATCACAAATGAACATTTCTTTTGTTAGTCAACTATCTATCATAGTGTGCAACTAATGTGTTTGATCATCCTCAATATTATCAACAATTACCACTCAGTGTCTAACAATATTGATTTGACTTTAAGTCTATGATTCTCCATGCTTCCTAAGTATTAACTAGACAGAGAGTATGTATTACATCCAGCTTCACTTCTCGGCATTGGTATTGGCTTGCGCTTGGAACTGCTAGCTCCTCTTCTTGCCTTTTAAATGTTCAGGTTTTTGTCTCACTTCTGTCTTATAGACCTCCATGCCCTTTTTTTGTGTATCTTATCTGTGGATAGTTTTTGATTTTATGTTCTAATGCCCTTTTCTGCTGAAGTTTCTTCAGATGATGCGTCACATAGACTACGTACTTGTAAGCTATTGTTGGAAGAATACTCAGCCTATGATGTGGGAGACTGTCTCTTCTTTGTTGGGGATGGTCTTTTTTCTTCTTGGTAAATTATTTCGTGTTGAACCTATTTGTATTTCTGTGATTGTGTGTCTTAATGTATGAATGTTATATCTGCCTTAAAAAACGAGTGTTGGTGTTACTACCCTTTTCCTTTGTAACCCTTTGATTTGATTTTATAAGAGACTCTCTCTCATGCTAAATCTTATGTATCTACAGGTTTGCAGTAAGATGGTAGACAAAGAATTGTTTGACAAGAGCGATTTTTCCTTTTCAGCTCTCAACCTGTTCTGCTCTGACAATCTTGTATTTGGATTAAATTGATCGAAAGATTTTCAGTTTTTTTTTCCTTTCCCTTAACTTCTTGGAATGTAGTGGGAGGGAGTCGCTTAAGTTATCCGTTCAAACACCAACAGCGTGATGGTTAGTGAGATTTAAAAGTGAGAGTATGAGTTATAGATGTGTATTTGGTCTTACTCATCTTTCAGAGAGTTGCTGTTGTAGTAACGCTATATCTAATGATGCTGCAAGTATTCATATATCTAAGCCGTTGGTATAAGCTTTGTTATGAAGAGAAAAAACGTCCGTGAATCAACTATTTCACTTCTCAATCTTTATGGATCTGAGCCTTCATTCTAAAACCTCTAGAGAATTGAATCTAGTTTTGGCAGGTCATATATGATTATTTCGATATAAGGGTTTATTTTTGATAGCATAATGGTGAACATAGGGTCCTTCGAACCATGCAAGACATTCCATTGTGGTGGCAGCCTAGATGTAGAGGACGAGCATTTCTACGGTTTCAACACCAAACGGACAGGCAGAGGCACACTCTACTTCCCAACAGAGACACGCCTTCAACTGGCAATGCTTTCACGTGTGCTTGTGTGTGACGTTCCTGTTCTAAACAGCATGGATGATCGAAACAGGAGTGTCAAAAAATGGCAATGGTCTACGAAGATAGGAGGGAGAGAGTAAAGACTGAAGGAGTAGGATGTTCGACCAAGTTCGCCTGTTCTATTTATGTCGGTAACCGGAGGATTTGAAAGACGGATAAGAACAATGTTGATGCTGTATGAAGGAAGTCAAATTAGTTTTGCCGAACTAAGTGGGAAAGTGGCATTTTTGAGGAAAGGAGGTATAGAGGGTCACCACGTTGTAAAGGCCATTTAAAAAAGGGTGTTTAGAAGTAGATGTTAGAAGTATGTGAATTGTTGATACTGGGTGCCACTTAGCATTTTGTTCTAGACAAAGAAATGTCTTTGATTCTTCATCGAACAGTTGGCTGAAGGAGCATTGTGATTCATGGGCAACTCAAGCTCAAGTGAGTGTCCCATGGAAAAAGGGAAAGTAACTATGGAAACTGACTTCTGGAAAATAACTTAAGGTAGTTTGACTTTTTATATTCTAGTGTAAATGTGATTGTTTTTTGTGCCGTTTTTTGTATATTATACATGTGACGTCACATTGTTGGTAGGATTATTTATTGGCTGAAGGAACTCTGTACTTATGACGCTTTGACAGGATTATGCTTCGCTTCACCAACGTTATAATAAGTTCTCAGAGGTGTATTGTTTAAACACTTGGGCCTCCATTCTAGAATCACCGTGAAAAATTGTTATAAAGCTTGGTATCGACAAAGAAATGGGTGGTAATTGTGGTGTGTGGTTAGGATGGGGTTTAATAATGCTAAAAAATGCTATGGGGTATGTGCTTTTTAATCCCTGACATTTCGTTTTAATTCCATGGTATTATTTGGTTGATGTAGGTTACCCGTTGAGATTTGCGATTATATTGAATAAACACTTTTCTGACTTAAAAGAGTGTTTTGTGCTTGTTCTTAAATTACTTAAACTCATAGCTCGGAGCCATGATAGGTTGTATTTGCTTGAATTGGTGGCGAATGGATCATCAAAAGCTCGGAAACAAGCAGTTGGCAGAAGTATGATGGGACACATGTCAATGGTAGCTCTCTCGGTTAAAAAAGCGTCACATCTAAACAACACATGAGATTTAGTGCTAGATTAAATTATCAACTAACGCCATTTCCTAAGATTGCGTACGAGATGCCAATAAGTATTTGATAGATGTGGCTGGCTTGATGGTTTTGGGTTGGGATGGATGTTACACACGCACTCACACACCTCTGGAAAACAAGGGATGGGCTTCTCCTTCTTTCTCCATCACCCTGTCACCGCCTAGGGTGCCCACAATTTAGTAAGGAGATTGAGACAGGGTTGAAATACAAAAAACGACAGAATAAGTTAATGCGATTGATAATATGTCACAAATAAGGTCGTGGACCTCACCGACCAAGCTCACTTTCATCATACTAAATAGTGCACAACGCTCCCATCAGTTTTCAATATATGAAGAAGCAAAAAAAAGTTGCCTACACTCTAGGTGACTTTGATGACACCTATATCGTTAAGCTATAGAAGGGGGAACGGTAACTACCTTCTCAAAATTACCCGATGGTTTGTGTGTAGAATATGAGAAGATTAATTCGCTCTTGTTTTTACTTTATAAAGTAGGGTGTTGACAGACTTTGAGAGATCCAACTCAAACAAGCAATTGAAGCAAGAAAGGGAAAGACTTACATTAATCTAATAGCATGGCCGAAAGAAGATGAAAAAAATACTGATTAAAGAGTTCCTACCTTTTAAGTATTGAATCTCAAGGAGTTAACGAGCAAAAGTGTACACAGATAGATACTACTCTAGAGATGTGGGACATACTCTTGTACCGTCTTGTGTCTAGTACACCTTCCATCTCTTTGTGAGAAAGGCCAACATCACTCTCAATAGAGCAAATTTGTGAAATACTATTATAATAACACGAGACCTACTATCCCCCATTTCATCAACAAATTAAACCTAGAAGAGGGACTACTCAAAATCACGCATTTGGAAGCAATAAAATGGAAAAAGATCCAGAATTAAAAAAATGGCATGTAAACATGCTATAGAATAAAAGAGGTTAAAATAGAGAAACAACGTGACACCCTAACAAAAGAAACATCGAAATGAAAATGAACAGTGGAATAATGCTACATTAGTTTCAAGGAATGAGACAGTCTGAACTATCTATTTGTGGGGGGAAAAGGCCTTACTAACCGCTGACGTTATGACGAAACTTTAGAAATCATAGCGTAATGTCATCACTAAACAAAAAAGATGAGATAGAAAAAGAATACATCCAATAGAATAATGATTGTGGGAAAAGGTGAGTGAAGAACGCCTAGAGTGATTAGAAGAATACCAAAATGCCCCTGTATGAATGATTGAAACAACCAAAGTATTGATTAATGATTCACTAATGAAGATGAATTCTCACTTCCCTAACAAAACTAGGGTTTATTCTAAGAAAGCAAAACTCTGTAATATGAACAATAATAGGTAGATGGGGAAGCAGCAATATGAGTAATGGGTATCTATATATAAGTAGAGGCGTATGACGG